>JAKUCV010004252.1:83197-128492 GCA_028386065.3 Turnera subulata
GAACTCATTGTTAATCCAACTATACTCCTGTGCTAGGAACTCATCTCTATCAGCCTTGGAATGGAATTGGACTAGTACTGCATCACCTCCACAATCACTAACTTTAACGTTTTGGATATTGTGGGAGTGAAAAGTTTTGATAACCTCTCCTATGTCAGATGGAGCATTAAGGGACCCGAATGCGCATCTAGATAGCCATGAACTAGTTTGTTCATGAGTTTTGATAGAGATGTTTGAAGCACCTTCACAGATTTCAGCGTCATTCACCACCCTTTTCCCATTATTTCCAGTAATTCGATCCCTGAAATTTACACCTTTGGACACGAGATTTGGGTTACCTACAGGTGCTATTATAGAGTTTTTACCTTCAACCTTGTTGGGTACCCTTGCTCTAGCAACACTGGCATTAAGAGTTTCTTCGTCCACAGAGATCGAGTTGATCCCGTCTACAATCTTTTCAATGTCGCTACACTGGTTGATTCGGATAAAGCCAAATCTTTTGCCGCCCTTGGACTTCTTTGCTGGAACATATATATCAATAATCTCCCCAAACTTCCCAAGAACGAGAAGTATATCTGATATAGTCCACCTCCATGGGATGTTCTCAATGTAGATGCTCACAACGTGATTTTCTTCAAGTATAGTTGCCATGCTCCTCCTGTTCCACTTGGAAAATGACAAAGGTTTTGTTGAGTTATCTGCTTGTTTTCCACGGCTGGTTGGGTTTTGGACAGGCCTATGGTTGCATGTAATGGATGCATTTTGGTGTCGAGGAAGGAATTTTGGAGGGTTGGGTAAAGGTTGTGTGTGGGGTGGTGTTTGGTGGTGGTTTGAGGTGGCCGGTGCCGAAGGGTGTGGGGGAAAGGTGAAGGTTTTGGGTTGGGGAAGGCCAGGGGACATGGGGGTAGTAGAGAGAGCGCGCCTAGCCGTCATTCTTCGGGAGGCACCGCAAGACATATGCTGTAGCCGGATTTGACAATATAATGGTCTGTGAGACTGAAAAGCCAAAAAGGAGAGTCACACGAGCACTCACTCGAGTACTTTTGATCAATGATGCTTCTTCTGGTGAAAAAAGTAAATCCAGGAGTGGATAATTCCAATCTGCATTTTCTTCATCATTAATGTAGTATCGGACCAGAAGTGACCATCACCTATACATTAGCCATCTTACCCCTCTTTCCAAAACGAATATCGCCTTGTGAATCCTCCTCCAGGTGTAGCTCGGGCTTGTACACAAGGGAGCATGCATAAAGGAAGTTCTAAGAGGTATCGAGCTTTCAAAATTCTGTTAATTAAACTGTTGTGGCATTAGAAATAAGACGCCAGCCCTGCCAAATAATACAACCATTGGTTGAAGTCCTCAAGTATTTTTATGTTAAATATATAAGTTAAGCATATCATGCCACCATATTTTTAATTTAAGTACTACTATTCGATATTTATACGCAAAATAACTATGAGCGAGCCAAATATCAATGCAAAGCTTAGCTAATTTCCTTTTTATTTAAGTAATAAACTCACATGGAGTTAGAAAATTACAATAGTTAGGAGCAGGACTAACCGCTAAAATTGACATGTACAGGGAATGAAGTAATATCATCTCCAATGACAATAGTATGGCCTCCTGATGGCAAAACACTGTAAGCATTGTAGTCCACAACACGCAAGCTGTTGCAAACATTAAGCACAAACTTAACCTTCTTTGATCCACCAGCTGGAACAAAGACTCTCTGGAAGCCTACCACTTGCTTGATGTGAGATGCATCAAGCCCCTCTGGCGGCTTGGAGTAGACAACAACAACCTCACTCCCATCTCTATCACCCACATTCTTGACCTCAACCTCAAAATTAATCTTTTCTTTGCAATCCATGTCGTCTATGCGCACAGCGGGACAAGGAGGAATGTGTGATTCTGCTCGATATTTGATGCCATAGCAGTGTTGGAACTTATTCAATTTGATATGGGTTGATCTCACCGCAGATTTCAATGTATAGTTGAACTGTGTGTAGCTGAGGCCATAGGCAAATGGATAAACTGTGGAACCATTGAAGAACTTGTAGGTTCGACCTGGATACCCTAAACTATCCACTGGCCTCAATGGCATGGATGTCATGGGTAGCATATCAGCGTAACTGGCCTCATGCCATGTCAGAGGTAATCTTCCGCCTGCAGTAAACAACATAATCATTGAAGTTATGCAAAACAAATTTAAAATCAAACAAGTGTTATCACATACCTGACAGGCTATAATAAATGAAGAAATACGTACCAGGATTGTATTTCCCAAAGATAACATCAGCAATTGCAAGTCCACCTTTCTCTCCTGGATATCCAACCCACAAAATACCCCCAATTTTCTTATTGTTCTTGGCAAAACCAATATCCAGGCCTCCTGCAGAGAAAAGAACTAGAATGACTGGTCCTTTGGCAGCATCAGCAACCTGCTTAATAAGTTGGGTTTGGAAACCGGGAAGTAGGAGATCTTCCCTATCCCTACTTTCAGCCTCAATAGATAAATCTATCCCTGCTACGATTATGGTGGCATCGGCTTTCTCTGCAGCTTGCATTGCTGGAAAAATCAAGCTATCACTCCTACACCTCATCTCAGCACAGCCTACTTGGTAATCTACTTCTCCATATGCTGATAAGGCNGAGCTTTGGATCAGCACAAGTGGGTATTCCATTGACACGATTGTAAGAGCACATAATACTGCTAACATCACCCTCCTTTATACACATTTCAAAAGGCCTCAAGAAAGTTTCCACCATATCTTGCTCTGCCACCTATGTTTTGCAAACAAGCCAATGCAACACCAAAAAAATGTTGAAATTGAAAATAAAGTTTTTGTTGAATTCTGGAAAATGAATCCTTCAGGTGGGAATTTAATTTGGATTAAAGTAACTTACCCTGGCATCATAACTTTCACGTACGATACCCTTCCAGTTATCCACATCGTATGCAGCATAATGTTTGCAACAAGAAGAAACTTTCAAAGGCCTTGAATTCAAGTCCTTGAAATTCTCAGTTCCTTCCACATCCTGCAACCCCCTCACATAGTTAGCAGCATATTTGCCTACCACAAATGGATCTTCACCGGGTGTCTCGATCGCCCTTCCCCATCGAGGATCCCTTACTACATTTATATTTGGACTCCAGTATGTTAATCCAGCTCGTCCAAGATTGTACATTGCTCTGGCTTCAGTTGAAACAGCCTGCCATATATATATTGCATGTTAACAAAGATAATGGAAGGATAATTAGCTATCATCAATGAAAAGAAAAACAATTGCTTAATGTAAAAAAATACCATGTCTCTCATCAATATGATTACCTGACCAATTGTTTTCCATAATGACTCGTTAAATGAGGCAGCACTTGTTATTACGGTAGGGAAGCTGGTTGAACTCGGCACAAGATCATCAAAGAAGGTTCCCGGACCGACATTTGACACCCCATGAAGGGCTTCTGACCACCATTCATACTTAGGCAGACCCAATCTAGGAACTCCACGATTAGTGTTCCCCAACTGCAGAACTTTCTCACTAAGTGTCATTTGCTTCACCAAGTCACTTGCCCTGACATCGTAAGGAAGTGACTTATCACAGAATGGAAATTTTGTCATATCCAACCCGAGGCTGGAGTACCTCTTAGGATCACACACAAATGTGAAATTAGAGCCAGTAGGGGTGGCATCACCATGGCCT
The DNA here is from genome assembly GCA_028386065.3 of Turnera subulata. NCBI lineage: Eukaryota > Viridiplantae > Streptophyta > Magnoliopsida > Malpighiales > Passifloraceae > Turnera > Turnera subulata. Next base: position 86,904 of record JAKUCV010004252.1, read on the forward strand.
AATAATGTGTATGAATTAGTGGGAACATCTCTAGCACAAGCTAAGATGAAAAAGTAAGCACTACAAACATAAACAAAGATGAGAGCTGTATGGATTTTGGCCATTTTTGGCTTGTTGTTGTGTAGGTGTAGTTTTACTGTTTTGAGCATGTCCATTTATATAGCTGCTGCTTTCAAGTGTCAGCATTTGATCTATTCAATTGTGATTTTTTACAGGTTGAAAATCTTCTACTTTAGTTGATGGTTTAGATTAAATAGGGATTATTTGATCTATCTAAAGGTTAGCTGAGTTGATGGTTTAGAATAGATAGGGATCTTGTGAGGTGTGACAGGAATGAGGATTGAGATATTAACTGACTACCATTTAGTAATCCTCCAGAGTGATTGTACACGATAATTATTTTGTTTCCAAATTTAAGTTGGATTACAATGAAATCTAATTGGTATTGTTGGGGATTTTTCCATGTTTTTCGTTGCTGTCCTCTTGGATTCTTTTATCGCCAAGTATTAATTTCTTTCTCTCTTAGCGCCAAGCATTAATTTCTTTCTCTCTTAGCTGAGGTCAATGGCTTAATTTGTACATGGACCACGTTAACAACATATTGGACCATATTTCAGATGTTTTGTATCATTGAAATTTTTGCTAGGGTTTATTTCGGCCAGACAATGCTTTTTCATTTTGTAAATTTAAGTAAAGAGGTGGGAAACCATTTTAATAAGTTATGGAATATGTTCAGGTCGCCCAGATCAATAATCACGACTAGAAGTTTTTAGTTTCTTCGATATATTTGAACACTTACGATGATAACAGGATATCCAAAAAGATCTAAAAGATACAGGGAGATCTTTGATGTAGTTGCGGTTGCGGCTAGCCCTTGTTCACTCGATCACATCGATCTGGAATCCTCGAAAGGGGGTTGAGGCGTCGGAGATTGGTACTAATTTGTTGATGCAATTCTTCGCTCGATCACATCGGTCTGGAATCCTCGAAAGGGGTTGAGGTGTCGGAGTTCGGTACTAATTTGTTCCTTTTTCAATTCAATGATGATAGGGATGTTGAGAGGATAATGAAAAGGGAGCCATGGCAATTTGATAAAAACATCTTGGTATTGGAGAGATCACTGGTGATGAGCAACCTTCTTCTATTACTCCATCTCATAACCTTGGAAGGGGAGCCATGTTTTTGGTTGCTGTCCTGTTGGATTCTTTTTTATCAATTTTTTAATATAATCTTATGTTATTGGAAAAATAAATTAAACTATGATTAGATTTTAGTTGTATAGATTTGGTAGTTAAAACTAATCGTTTGACACCCAAATATTAGGCATATTTAATCTATATAAATATATTAAATCAGAGACCAAGATCTCTGGTGTTGACACATGGCAAAATTCATGCTATTCTGATGTGCCATGTGGCAAAAAGCTTATTCATCAATTAACAATTGCAATAATTGTCAGTAATAAGCACCTTATCTTACTTCATGAAAATGCCACCCTTAGCTACATTAAATCATGGCCATTACGAAAATACCAAACGTAAAACCTACATATTATATCCCATTCATGTGCAAAACGTCTAAATATTGAATTGTAGGATAATAAATATTTGGCCAATTGGCATAATGCATTAAATACAGGATATGGAGAGTCAAAATTTATTAATGTTAAATGAATTTATAGATGGATATATAAAGGGTTTTTCTTATACCCGTGTAACTATCAAATTTCTATTCATTATTTTCATTTTAGTATAAAAATTTATTCATTACTAGCATTAAATTAGTGTATACATGATAAACTAAAAGTCATGAAGGTTTTGCATTTCAATATGTATCTAGCCTTTTAGACCTTTTAAGTGTTTTTTTATTTAATGTTTAGCATCAATTCCCATTAATAAAAGGAGAGTAGTCCATTCTAATGATGTTACAAAAATTCATGGGCATTTCTTGGTTCCATTCATTATTGTTGTTATTAATAGGAAAATATATTCATTATTAGCATTGAATATGAGCATATATGGTAATTGAAAAGTTATGAAAGTTTTGTATATATATAAAAGATGTGGCCATCAACAAAGAGATTAAAACAAAAGCACAAAAGAGGTCTTTAAGCTATCTCTCCACCCCGACCTTTTCTTTGTAAAAATTTTTGAAAATTTTCTTGAAGGAATTATGCATTATAGTGATTCAATTCCTCAAGCTTCCTTTCGGGGAAGAATTTTCTGGATATGCCGAGGCAGGGGATGCTGAAATCAAATATATGTTTCCAATATGTTTCTAATGTTGGCGGAAAATGTTAAGGGAGCGATGTACAACAAATCAAAGTAAATTTAGTATTTTTATTTTTATTTTATTTTTTAAAAAATATATTAAAAATAATATAGCTATGTATATCTTTTTATATATAGACTTTTTTTTTGTATGTCACCTCCAAATCCGTGTGTAACACGGAGAGGTGACTAGTTTTTAATTCAGTTTTTTGCCCTTTGTTAATCAAACATATATTAACTAATAACAATGTGATTATCTAATTTTTTTTTCTCACAGTGATGGAAAGATATTTTCAAAGAACTAGAAAAATAGAAGATTCATCCTTTATTCCTTCACCTAATAAACATTTATCGACACTGATGAGAAATGAAATAAACCAATTAAGGCCTAAAGGCCCAATTGAGACAAAATTCAGGACCAGGCCTAGGCCCAATATATGAGTGCAGGACCAAGTCCAATACAAAGGCCCATGACCAGGTCCAGCTAGCTATTTTACCACATCGAAAATGCGAGAAATGTTATAAGCGGTATATGGAGTTGAAGGGACATCCAGAGTAGATGCTTCATCCCCCAAAACCCCTATAAAAAGGATGCAAGATTAGAATTTCAACACACCAAATTCTTCTTGGAGAATATTCTACTCTCCACAAGGAAATTCTCTCTCCACTCTCAAAACTCTCTCTTTCTATACTCTCTCAAATTAATAGAGAAAAATTCCCTTTCTAACTTAGGCATCGGAGGTCCTCCCGGAGTCACAATCCTGGACTTCCCCGGGTCCTTCTTGTTAGTCTTGCAGGTCCTCCAAGCATAGAGATCAGGTCCTCTCGATATCAAGATCAAGCCAAAGAGTCCCCAATCATGCCAAGAGGAATTTACATTCATACCCCAGTAAAAAATCTGTTTTTTACAGACACAAATATATTGCAAAAAAATCATAGAAGTCAATTTGTAAAATCTTGAAGTTTTTTTTTTCCAATAGAGCTCATGGTATTTTGATATTCTTGAAAGTCATATCCGTATTTGTCTGAGAACATGTAGAGAAATTATAAAAATAAATTATTTTTAGTATTTTATAATGTAATTCTTATAATATTTAATTAATTTTAATATTTTATAGTACAATTCTTATATATTTTTATGGGTTAAAATAATTGTTTAATTTTTTTAGCGATGATGATGAGTTGACAGTAATGCTCCAACAACTCATAAGGTTTCCATGTTTGAACAGATGCTCCGTCTGAAAAATAACAAAAAGAATATATAGAATAATTACCAATCCATCGACAAGAAGAAATTATAAATACTAATTATGAATACTAGTTAGCTAGAAACAAATTAAAGAAAACAATAAATTTATATACATTTATATACTTACCACAGTGCCACAAAATACTTCAACTCCATTGTAGTTCCACAGCTCTTATTCTTCAAGAATTAGAAACTTCTCTGGTCTCTCTTAATAATCTTTTTGCTGCAACTAAAATATAAAAACACATATATATATATATGTTGTATGTATGGTTAGAACACGTAGAGTCCTAACTAGCCAGGCATAAAACAAAATCCTTCACTAGCTAGAATATAATTAAATTCCTCTACGCATTTCCTTATTACCTTGTACGAGCCATATTTCTCCACAACTGTAAATGTGGCAAAAGAGAAGAAAATGGTGGATGAGAAACAAGCACCATTTAATTCTCGATCGGTATATATACTACATACGTACCACCGCCATGGACAAGGGAAACAAGAATCTATATATATTATTATAGTTCTTCCAAAAGAGAAGAATCTATATATAACACTAATAAAAAAGCTCTATAATCGAGGAGTCATAAGAGAAACAAATATTTGCTTCTCTTCTTCATTAATCAGAAGGCTCGTCCTTCTTTACTTTTGATATGAGGCTCAATTCTCTCTCTTCGTCCTCTGTTCCTTATTGAGGTTAATTATATGTTTTCATTTTTAGTATTTGCAGTCTTCTTATATAATGGCTTTTTTGTATCAGTAAAGTCACTTAAGTTTTTGTGAAGACAATGACAAAGACCACGGAGCAGACAATCACTGCCTCTAAACATATGCCGTTTTATTTTGGACGCCTTCGTTTTCCTCCAAATATTAACAAGGCGATGACATATTTGGATAAACTAATAGAAGCGTAATTGGAATAAGAAGTTTACAATGAAGATCTAGTGTGAGTCATCAAGCCTATGAAATTTACGGAAGCAGTGAAAAAAAAAAGACTATACCACAGTCTTGCTTTACTTTATTATTGATCAAAAAAAATACTTATTTGTTTTTGTATCTATACAGCTTTGGCTGCAACTATGAACAAAATGTTGGGTCCCGATGGTACTATCTTGCGGACTAATGATCAACAATAAGATAAATGACACACAAGAATTTAACGTGGTTCACCCAAAAATTATTGGGCTACGTCCACAAACTCAATCCCGTAGAAAACTTCCACTATAAAAATAATAGGTTTGCAAAGAGAGACTTCCCTAAAATAATTAGGGGCAAAATAAAACCTAGAGTTCTACCCAAAATAGTGACTCACAAAGTGTTTTCCAAAAATACCCAAAAAGTATTTTCCCACTATTTTGTCACTGACAAAAATAAGAGGGACTATTTTGTCACTTCTGAAATTTAGAAGGACTAAACTTCTTCTTCCTCAAAATAGAAGGACTAAACTTCTTCTTCCTAAATTTAGAAGGACTAAACTTTTTTTTCTTCCCTCTTTCTTTCTTTCTCCCTTTCCCTCACGCACTCTTCCTCTTTGTGTGTTGTGTGTGTTTGTAGATGAATTCATTCCCTTTATATAGGAAATGGATCATCAAAATTTCCACAAATGGGTGCTTAAATTCCACATTTGGGTGCTTGTTTTCTTCCTTCCTTTTTTTTTCAACAATGGCTGGCTCCATGTGGAGGAAACCAAGCCTAACAATTCTCCCCCTTTCCGACTACATGGGGGGATTCACCATCCCGGCAGCTTCTCGGCAAAATTCAAACTTCCCTCTTGGAAGTGTCTTCGTCAGCATATCTGATCCATTCTCGTCTGTATGGATCTTCTCAAGTTGTAATAGCTTCTTCTCTAATACATCCCTGATCCAGTTGTATCTCACATCATTGTGTTTTGATCTGGAATGAAAAGAGGCATTCTTCGCAAGATGAATAGCACTTTGACTATCGCAGAATAGTTGATAACTATCATGCGAGAATCCAAGTTCAGTTAGGAACTTCTTCATCCATAATAACTCCTTGCATGCTTCCGTTACTGCAATAAATTCAGCTTCTGTCATTGACAGTGCGACACACTTCTATAGCCTTGACTGCCATGAAACAGCTCCCTCTGAAAAATTAATTAGGTATCCTGATGTAGACTTTCTGGAACTAACATCACCAGCCATATCTGCATCAGTATATCCAACCAGCACTGGTTTGTCTTCACCATAACACAAACACATTTTGAAGGTTCTTCGAAGATACCTGAGAATCCACTTGACAGCATTCCAATGCTCTTTTCCAAGATTAGAAAGGTATAGACTCACCGCTCCGACTGCGTGAGCAATATCTGGTCGGGTACATACCATGGCATACATCAAACTTCCCACTACTGAGGCATATGGAATCCGCTCCATCTCTTTCTTCTCCTCAATCGTAGATGGACTCTGCTCAGGACTTAGTCTAAAGTAGTTAGCAAGAGGACAACTAACTGCTTTAGCCTTCTTCATGTTGATCCTCTGGAGTACTTTCTCAATGTACTTCTCCTGAGACAACCAGAGAATTCTCATCCCGAGAATTTGTTTTGCTGGCCCAAAGTCTTTCATGGCGAAAAACTTGCTTAGTTGTGCTTTCAAGCTGTTGATTCTGGAGACATTCTGGCCAACAATCAGCATATCATCCACATAGAGCAATAGGATGATGAAATCATCGTCAGAAAATTTCTGGACGAATACACAGTGGTCTGAAGTAGTCTTCTTGTATCCCTGTTGGTCCATCACAGACTCAAACTTCTTATACCACTGTCTCGGGGCTTGTTTTAAGTCGTAGAGGCTCTTCCTCAATCTGCAAATATAATCCTCTTTTCCTTTTCGCTGGAAACCCTCTGGCTACTCCATGTATATCTCTTCTTCCAAATCACCATGTAGGAAGGCTATCTTGACATCCATCTGTTCAACCTCCAGGTTGAGACTCGCAGCTAATCCCAGCACTGTGCGGATTGAGGTCATTTTCACCACTGGTGAGAAGATTTCATCAAAGTCTATCCCTTTTCTTTGACTGAAACCTTTGACAACTTATCTTGCTTTGAATCTTGGAAGTGGGTTGTGCTCTACATGTTTGATCCTGAACACCCACTTATTTTTCAAACCTCTCTTGCCTTTAGGCAGCTTCACCAACTCAAATGTTTTATTCTCATGCAAGGACTTCATCTCTTCTCGCATGGCGTGTATCCATTTCTCCTTATGCTCATCATTAACAGTTTCATCATAGCATTCTGGTTCTCCCCCATCAGTGAGTAATAAGTAATCACTTGGAGAATATCTGGTAGAGTGTTGCGCAACTCTGCCAGATCTTGTACAATAAGGAGAGTTACTTGAAGGCTGAGGATGGTCATCCCCGATTATATCATCATTGCCATCATCCTCATTACTATCACCTTCTGCTGACTCTTCTTCAATAGGAGCATTTGGAATTTCAGGATGAATATCCTGAACATCATCTCCAACTTGTCTCGGCGTCTCTGTTGGAGGTAGCTGAAACTCCTCTAGATCATCACTAGGCTTCTCAACTTTGTCAATGTCTTCTATGGTTTGATCCTCCATAAAGACAACATCTCGACTCCTGATAAGCTTTTTCTCCACTGGATCATAAAACCTATGGCCAAGCATGTCTTGGCCATAACCGATGAATACACACTGCCTCGTTTTGGCATCCAGTTTTCTTCTTTCATCCTTCGAAATGTGAACATGAGCATTGCACCCAAATACTCGTAAGTGATCATAGGATATGTCCCTTCCTGACCACACCTTCTCTGGAGCTTCATACCGAAGAGGAACACAGGGTGAATGGTTCAGCACATAAGCCGCTGTAAGTAGTGCTTCTCCCCAGAATACCTATGGTAACTTTTAGTGAGAGAGTAAGCATCTGGTTCTCTCAATCAAAGTTTTGTTCATCCTCTCAGCTAAGCCATTCAACTGTGGAGTTTTGGGTGGAGTAAACTGATACCGAATACCATGCTGTTTGTAGTAAGCATCAAATGGGCCTGTGTACTCACCACCATTATCTGTCCGGATGCACTTCAGCTCCTTTTTTGTCTCTCTTTCTACGATAGTTAGAAACTGCTTGAAGACTGATAACACTTGATCTTTTGACTTCAATGTGTAAACCCAAGTCTTTCGTGAATGATCATCAATGAATTTCACGAAATATCGGGCACCTCCAAGGGAATTGTTGAAACGCCCGCACAGAACTGAGTGTACCAGTTCTAGCACATCTTTCTTTCTAGATGGAGGAAAGCTCTTGAAAGAAACTCTATTTTGCTTACCAGCTAGACAGTGACTGCACTTCTTCAGCTGGATTTGATTCAATCCTGACAGAACATTCTTCTTAGCAAGCTTCATCATTGACTTCTCGCCCATGTGCCCAAGGCGTCTATGCCATAACTGGACCTTGTCTTCATTTTCCGCAACTTTTGTCAATTGTTGAGGAATTCTCGCCTGAGTCACATACAACCTTGACACTTTTCTTCCTCGTGCCACTACCAGCGAGCCTTTAGTGAGCTTCCATTTACCATTGTAGAAGGTATTACAAAAACCTTCCTCGTCGAGCTTATCAACAGAGATTAGATTCAGGCGCATATCTAGAACATGCCTGACATCTCTCAGAAGCAGCTTCATCCCGTTCATGGTCTCTAGGCAAACATCTCCTTTGCCGACAACCATCGAGGATTTATCGTTTCCCATTCTTACAGACCCAAAATTACCACGTGTGTAAGATAAGAAGAGTTCTCTCCGTGGTGTTGCATGAATAGTAGCACCACTATCAACTACCCAGCTTGTCTCCTGGATAGTGAGGTTAATGATGTAATCATCACAGATAACATTGAACTCTCCAAGAGAATTCGCTTCATCATCACTGCTCTCTTCTTTCCTCACATCCTTGCCTTTGTTCTTCTTCTGATCCTTCTTGAACTCTCGGAAAAATCTTTTGATGTGGCCCTTCTTCTTGCAGTAATGACACTCAACGTTGGCAAACTTGTTGGATTTACCCCTGCTCTTGTCCCGGTTGCTTTGACCCTTGTTTTGACTTTTCCCCCTCGTCACTGTAGCCAAGACCTCTGACTGTGAAGAAGATGAGCCTTGTGTTCTTCGTCTCATCTCTTCATTCAGAATGCCACTTTTGACGGTTGCCACACTCACGACACCATTAGGTGCAGAGTTTGTGATTGAAACCTTCAAGGTTTCCCATGAATTTGGGAGAGTTGCCAGGACCATAAAAGCAAGCACCTCATCGTCGAATTTCATGCCCATACTAGCCAACTGGTCCACGATCCCTTGCATCCCATTAAGGTGATCTGTAACTAATTTGCCTTCCTGGTATTTTACTTGCATCAACTTCGTCAAGTAAAATAGCTTGTTGTTCCCTGTCTTTGAGGCATACAATTCTTTGAGCTTCTCCCACAGTGTTCTAGCATGCTCAATGCCAGAAATGTGGTTGTAAACATTATTCTCAACAAATTGCCGTATATAGCCGCAGACTTGGATGTGTTCAAACTCCCACTCCTCGTCTGACATATCTTCAGGCTTTACCAGGCTAAATACTGGTAAATGCTTCTTCGTCACGAATAGGAGATCCTTCATCTTGTTTCTCCATAGGTGGTAATTTGTGCCATCAAGAGTGATCATCTTGTTTATCCTCGCCTCCATTTTCAATCAAGAATTTTAACAGCCTTCTTTGATAAAAAATTCTTCCGGCGGCAAATAGTACTGTATATGTGAACAGTACCGTATACGCAAATAGTACCATATATGTGAACAGCGTCGTATACGTAAATACTGCCGAACAGGTAGTGAATTTAACTGATTCGATAATTCCCAGGAAAGATGGCCTAGCCAATCTCCTTAGACAGAATTATCATTCCAGGATAAATCCCCAGGAAAGACTGGAGGAACAAAGGTTCACTTAAAACCCAGCCTCCTAGACAGGACTCACTTGCACAGTGTATTAATTCATAACCTATACCTGACAAAGCATGAACCTTCAGCTCTGCTACCAGTTGTTGGGTCCCGATGGCACTATCTTGCGGAATAATGATCAACAATAAGATAAATGGCACACAAGAATTTAACGTGGTTCACCCAAAAATTATTGGGCTACGTCCACAAGCTCAATCCCACAGAAAATTTCCACTATAAAAATAGTAGGTTTACAAAGAGAGACTTCCCTAAAATAATTAGGAGCAAAATAAAACCTAGAGTTCTACCCAAAATAGTGACTCACAAGGTGTTTCCCAAGTATTTCCCAAAAATACCCCAAAAGTATTTTCCCACTATTTTGTCACTCACTAAAATAAGAGAGACTGTTTTGTCACTTCTAAAATTTAGAAGGACTAAACTTTTTTCTTTCTCAAAATAGAAGGACTAAACTTCTTCTTCCTAAATTTAGAATGACTAAACTTCTTTTTCTTCCCTCTCTTTCTTTCTTTCTCCCTTTCCCTCACACACTCTTCCTCTTTGTGTGTTGTATGTGTTTGTAGATGAATTCATTCTCTTTATATAGGAAATGGATCATCAAAATTTCCACAAATGGGTGCTTAAATTCCACATTTGGGTGCTAGTTTTCTTCCTTCTATTTTTTTTCAAAAATGGCTGGCTCCATATGGAGGAAACCAAGCCTAACACAAAAACCAAGAGCTTGTTGCCATCAACTGCAAATGCACTGTACTGTACTGAGGAAGGGCATGCTGCTATCAATTGCAAGTGCAGTGCACTGAGGAATGCATGGATAAAAGGAGCTAGACACATATGGTGCTTGTGAATGTTGGGGTTGAGTTGATCCTATTGCAGGGTTAAAGTTGACGATTGATCTAGAAAGTTGCAGAAAAAAATAAAATTCTAGAAAATTCTAAAATTCTGGAGAGTTCTTTTATGAGTTTGGTATAGACTGTAACGTGTACTCATATTGTACTCCAATTATGTCTATAAATATGAGATGTATGTAACCGAAAATATTAAGTTGGAATGGATTAACTCTTTAGTTTCCTTTCCTCCTCCACATCTTTAGGTTTTCTGATCAAAGGAAACAATCTTTTAGCTTTGGTTTGAGTTTCCTAATCATAAGGAAACTCTATCTTTGGTGATCCATCTTTCGGTTCTTCCTTTCCTGACAGAAAGGGAACTCTATCTTTGTGTTTTTTAAAATCTAACATGGTAGCGGAGCCCCATGATCTTATGGGACCTGTTAACCAATCTTTTGCTGCTATAACATCTTTTGATGTTTATCTTTGAGAAAAAAAAAAAAGAGGCTTTTTGAATTGCAGGATTTGGATGAAGGTAGCTATGAAGAAGAAAATTTACAAGAGATTGCTGCTGCAGAATTACGGTTGCAGCAAACTTTGGAGTGCTGCAAAATCTCGGTTGCAGCAAACTTTAGAGTGCTGCAGAATTTCGGTTGCAGCAAACTTTGGGGTATTGCAAATTACGGTTGCAGCAAAACTTTGGAGCTTTGGTTGAGAAAATTTGGAAGAAAAGAGATATATTGGGAGCTTTAGTGAAAGTCCGTACTTTTGTGAAATCTTAATGTGCTAAAGAAAGATCTCAAGAGGATGCTGGAGAAGAATCATGGTAGCAGCAAACTCTTCTCCATGGTAGCAGCAAACTTTGCAGCTTTGAAGCGTTGGTTGAAGATATTTGATGCTCAGGATGTATAAGCTGAGTGGAGGTCTAGGCAATAGGATCAAGGGGGAGTGTTGGAGTTGAGTTGATCCTATTGCAGGGTTAAAGTTGACGATTGATCTAGAAAGTTGCAGAAAAAAATAAAATTCTATAAAATTCTGAAATTCTGGAGAGTTCTTTTATGATTTTTGTATGGACTGTAACGTGTACTCATAATGTACACCAATTATGTCTATAAATATGAGATGTATGTAACCGAAAATATTGAGTTGGAATGGATTAATTCTTTAGTTTCCTTTCCTCCTCCACATCTTTAGGTTTTCTGTTCAAAGGAAACAATCTTTTAGCTTTGGTTAGAGTTTCCTAATCATAAGGAAACTCTATCTTTGGTGATCCATCTTTCGGTTCTTCCTTTCCTAACAGAAAGGGAACTCTATGTTTGTGTTCTTTAAAATCTAACAGTGAACAACAAAAAGTGCCGCAACACTCCTGAAGTACTACAAGCACTCCAGCAATGGTCCTTATAGTCCTGCTTGTCAGGCCTTCCCCTCTTGCACTTCTAGGTTTGTGCAGGAATACCTACGTACAAAATATATCATTCACGTAAATCAGTCAAATGATTTCAAAGACATCCATACATATATATGTTAAATGAGTTCAAAGAAATCCAAATATATCAGTGCAAAAAATTGAAGAGAGGTTTACCAACCCACATGCAGAAATCTAAAGTCTAAAGGTTTAAGTATAATAATCACAATACATAACAGATCTATCAATACACATATATAATATTTAAGAACAACTATATAAATATGTAAATGGGACGGATGTATAGGCTTGCATGTGATGCCTTTGAAGAAATATGGTAGATGATAAGGACCTTGATAGTTTCTGGTAAATCGCTAATCCGATTGATGTTTTGGCTTCATCCCCTTCACAGTCTTGGCTTCATCACTTTCGTCATCTTTGTCTTCAGATATGGGTGTCAAAGTCGTCAAGATGGCTGGTTTGTGTGTTTGTAAGAGGCGTTGCTGGTTTACATAAGCCACTTCAGATCTTTATATAATGACTGCATTATGCTAATTTGTTCACCTAACATTGTGTTTACACATTAGTCTCATTTCATTGTGTTCGGTGGGATTTAGATGAAAATAGTTTGTGTAAGATAAGATTGTCCGGGATAAGGATGTCGATTATATTATTAAGTTGATTGTATTTGGTGTTATTAGTACGAGAATACATTGTAATTATTCTGTTGTTCTAATAAAATCGTTTAGCATCAAAAAATTTAATTCTAACCATGATAACATTCGTTTTAGGGAAAATTACAAAACAGGGTAATTGATCAATAATCCATCCATACTACCGTATATTTTGCAATATCCAATGTTATCTGTGCCTTCCTGATCTTATAGAAAATCTTATCTTAGAGAAAATGTTTTTGTTATAATCCTACCAACCAAAATGTTATGTTATGAAACCCTAAATATCCTTATCCTAGCTGGAGAAAGTATTTTCATTCTATATTATCCTTTGAGAAAATGTTCTAGTCCTATGTTCATTCTAATTCCACCAACAAAATGTAGGTGAGACCCTAAATTTAAACCAACCCTTTGCCTATATAAAGAATATAAGTGACATTACGTTATTGTAGCCTAAAAAAAAAAGATAAAAAGCAGTTGGTTTTACAAAACCATCGCAAACTAGTGGCTCTGTCTATTATGTCTAACCAGGGAGAAGGTGAAGATTGTGAAAGTGATATTGAAGCCAAACCACCTTGGCATTATTTGTCGGATTAGCGATTTACCAGAAAGATCCTAAGGTCGTGGCTTTCTTGGAGAGTCTTAGCCATATTCTTCAGCATGTTTCTTTGACAGAAGCTTCAGAGTAGGCTTCTAATTTGAGAGGAGCATGAATGAAAGTCACCTTCATTCCTGGATGATTGTGGAGTGGAAAGTCGATCCAGGATGAAGCCATCTCCTCTCGGAGAAGTATGATCCGGATCACGTTCCCTATTGCCATATATTGGTCTTGTTCATGCAAACCACTAGCTCCACCCAGCATTTCAATTGTGCCTTTAATGTCACTGCATTGAAGGTGAATTGCAAGGCTACTCATTCCCGGAATCAAAGCCAAACTAAATCAATCCATCAATGCGCCCTGTCCACACTTCATACATAAACATGTGTATTACATGTGAAGTCTGCAAGCAAAACCAATGTCAGACAATCTGGGACTTTTCCTTCTACTGTCCCATCAATATGCTTTGGAGAATCAACCAAAAGCCATCATTCAACTCCTTTTGTTTTCAGCATAAGAAAAAAAAACAGAGAGTCTCTATATTCTGTAGTTAGCCTCTTTGTCAATGTATCAGTTCAACTCTGTATATTCTGTAACCATGCCGGCTTGGGCCATCAATCAGTAACATAACATTATTCATATTAGAAAAAAATTATTTATTCTTTGTAATGCTTAAATAGTAGTTAGCCTAAAAAATTTGGTTATTGTTTTGGTTAGTAAACAGTTTTTTTTTTTTTTGAAGTACTAACAAAGTTAATTGACATCTACAAACATACAATGCGGATATGTAAAATACCAAATTAAGACATTCAAGTGTAGTTAGATTGCAAACTGATGGTGGTATTTGCCCTTGAATAGTATTGTTCCCTAAATCTAGGAACCTCAACTTATCTTGGTTGCCTAGCAACTCTGTAGGTGTGTCAAGATGAATTGGCAATGAGGATGAATTGGCCAAGATATCAGCCACGGTGGATGGCATGCCCACATCATGAAGATGGAGGAATTGCATGTTAGCCAACTTTCCAATTAGAGTTTCGAGATCAGTATTTCTTTTGAGCTTTAAACCATCATTGTTGGACAAATCGGAGACACTTGATGGGATTTGGCAAGAAAAAAACTAATTAGACAGGATGAGATGGGTTAGACGTGGAAGATGACCCAAGGTGGATGGAATAGGACAGTCATCAAAGTAATCATCAGCCAAGTTTAATTTTTTAAATTTTTTATGCTAAACAGCTAAGTTTAATTTAAGCTACAGGATGAAGCAGTTGGAAGAGGGAGGTGGATGAGTTAATGGAACTATACAAGCAACTACTACTGAGATCAAGGCTGATAAAGCAGATTTCTCGTGGTCATGACATGGTGGATAATTTGTGGAAAACAAGGCAAAGGTTGGAGATGAGCAAGCTCAATAGGTATTTTATTATTAAGCCTTGTTTGTGATGTTGAACATATCAATCCTTCCAAGTCATTCTTGTCATCTTTTATCTACCTGCTGCTACTGCTGATTAGTGTTTAGCTTCCTTGTAGGACAACAGAAGCTCTGAAGCATTTCTATTCAAACAGTTGACTAGCCTCAAATCATTTTCAAAAACCTGAGTGCTGCAATTTTTCCAAATAAACCAAATTAGGCACGCCGCTTGTTCGAGCACTTTGTCACCAAATCTCTCCTTAACTACCTAAAGCCATTCTACCACGGATTGATGTAATTGCAAATTATAGACAAAGTGGACATTACTTGCACGCCATACTTCCTTATTCTATATTTATATGCAAAATAACTACGGGCAAGCAAACTGTCACTGCAGACCTTATTAGTAGCTAATTTCCATCTTATTTATGTAAATAAACTCATATGGAGTTAGAAAATTACAATATTTAGGAGCAGGACTAACTGCTAAAATTGACATGTACAGGGAATGAAATAATATCATCTCCAATGACAATAGTATGGCCTCCTGATGGCAAAACACTGTAAGCATTGTAGTCCACAACACGCAAGCTGTTGCAAGCATTAAGCACAAACTTAACCTTCTTTGATGGTGGTCGACCTTGTTTCTGAGAGACCTTCGGATGGTGAACGAACTACACTCTACGTAGTTCGGGGAGACCGCCGAACCTCATCTGTTGTTGTTGGAGTGAGGGTAGAGATAGTGGGTGTAAGAACTGGAGTTGGAGTTTTAATTAGAAAAGAAACGTTAGGTACAGCAGATACGCGTGTCGCCCTGTTCCTCCTTACACTGATTCTGCTCGATATTTGATGCCATAGCAGTGTTGGAACTTATTCAATTTGATATGGGTTGATCTCACCGCAGATTTCAATGTATAGTTGAACTGTGTGTAGCTGAGGCCATAGGCAAATGGATAAACTGTGGAACCATTGAAGAACTTGTAGGTTCGACCTGGATACCCTAAACTATCCACTGGCCTCAATGGCATGGATGTCATGGGTAGCATATCAGCGTAACTGGCCTCATGCCATGTCAGAGGTAATCTTCCGCCTGCAGTAAACAACATAATCATTGAAGTTATGCAAAACAAATTTAAAATCAAACAAGTGTTATCACATACCTGACAGGCTATAATAAATGAAGAAATACGTACCAGGATTGTATTTCCCAAAGATAACATCAGCAATTGCAAGTCCACCTTTCTCTCCTGGATATCCAACCCACAAAATACCCCCAATTTTCTTATTGTTCTTGGCAAAACCAATATCCAGGCCACCTGCAGAGAAAAGAACTAGAATGACTGGTCCTTTGGCAGCATCAGCAACCTGCTTAATAAGTTGGGTTTGGAAACCGGGAAGTAGGAGATCTTCCCTATCCCTACTTTCAGCCTCAATAGATAAATCTATCCCTGCTACGATTATGGTGGCATCGGCTTTCTCTGCAGCTTGCATTGCTGGAAAAATCAAGCTATCACTCCTACACCTCATCTCAGCACAGCCTACTTGGTAATCTACTTCTCCATATGCTGATAAGGCATCAAGTGGAGTGACAATTTTGCAAGGCACACCTGTTACAAAATAAAAATGTAAAAAATGATTTGTTTAAAGTGTGAAAAACTGTAAAAACATGGTACCATGATTTGTTTTTTTCACTTCAATAGTTATTTTCAAAATTAAGCATGTTAATTACCAGCATAGTTTCCGATCATAGCTGCAGTAGCATTGGCATGAGGTCCGATTACTGCCAGGGTTTTGATCTTGTTGGCGTCCAAGGGCAGAGTTTGATCAACATTCTTCAGAAGAACAGTCCCCTCTCTTGCTGCTTCCCTGGCTAATTCTACATGTTCATCGGAGCAGATGTCCTTCTTTCCAAGAGAAGTGTATTGCGGGATTCCGTCAAAGAATCCAAGCCTCAAAAGCACGATGTAAAGGTTTTTCAGTGACTTGTCAATCTCTGCCTCCCTCACCTTCCCTTGCTGCACTGAGCCTTCAACATATCTGGGGTAGAATTCTCCACAGTCCAAATCCAACCCTGTTGATTAAGTAGGATCATGAAGAAAAAAGAAACATATTAATTTGTCAAACAAGAGGATTTTGGTGGTGCACATAGTTAATTTCAGGATTTTTCATCATTAATGTGGTTGAATGACGTGCCTGCTTTGAGGGTATGTGCAACTGCATCTTCATTTGTGTCCCATAGCCAGTGATGTCTATTAACTAGGACATCAATGGAATCACAATCTGAAACAATATATCTAAAAGAAAAAAGAAAAAAGATAGGATTATCAATAAATATAAAAATAAAGAATTTTCAAACCTCTAATATATAGTGAATGAACCGAATAATTCTTTTGATAAATTAAATTTACCCATGAAGATCCCAGTCTCTTCTGATGGTTTGGTTCAAGAGCTTTGGATCAGCACAAGTGGGTATTCCATTGACACGATTGTAAGAGCACATAATACTGCTAACATCACCCTCCTTTATACACATTTCAAAAGGCCTCAAGAAAGTTTCCACCATATCTTGCTCTGCCACCTATGTTTTGCAAACAAGCCAATGCAACACCAAAAAAATGTTGAAATTGAAAATAAAGTTTTTGTTGAATTCTGGAAAATGAATCCTTCAGGTGGGAATTTAATTTGGATTAAAGTAACTTACCCTGGCATCATAACTTTCACGTACGATACCCTTCCAGTTATCCACATCGTATGCAGCATAATGTTTGCAACAAGAAGAAACTTTCAAAGGCCTTGAATTCAAGTCCTTGAAATTCTCAGTTCCTTCCACATCCTGCAACCCCCTCACATAGTTAGCAGCATATTTGCCTACCACAAATGGATCTTCACCGGGTGTCTCGATCGCCCTTCCCCATCGAGGATCCCTTACTACATTTATATTTGGACTCCAGTATGTTAATCCAGCTCGTCCAAGATTGTACATTGCTCTGGCTTCAGTTGAAACAGCCTGCCATATATATATTGCATGTTAACAAAGATAATGGAAGGATAATTAGCTATCATCAATGAAAAGAAAAACAATTGCTTAATGTAAAAAAAACCATGTCTCTCATCAATATGATTACCTGACCAATTGTTTTCCATAATGACTCGTTAAATGAGGCAGCACTTGTTATTACGGTAGGGAAGCTGGTTGAACTCGGCACAAGATCATCAAAGAAGGTTCCCGGACCAACATTTGACACCCCATGAAGGGCTTCTGACCACCATTCATACTTAGGCAGACCCAATCTAGGAACTCCACGATTAGTGTTCCCCAACTGCAGAACTTTCTCACTAAGTGTCATTTGCTTCACCAAGTCACTTGCCCTCACATCGTAAGGAAGTGACTTATCGCAGAATGGAAATTTTGTCATATCCAACCCGAGGCTGGAGTACCTCCTAGGATCACACACAAAGGTGAAATTAGAGCCACTAGGGGTGGCATCACCATGGCCTAGTGTAGTGTATGAATTAGTGGGAACATCTCTAGCACAAGCTGAGATGAAAGAGTAAAGACTAAAAAAATAAGCAAAGATAAGAGCTGTATGGAGTTTGGCCATTTTTTGGCTTGTTGTTGTGTGAGTGTAATTAACCATCTTGAGCTACTTCATTTATATAGGTGGTGTCACTATTTGATCTATTCAAAAGTGATTTTTTTTCAGGTTGAAAATCTTCTAGTTTAGTTGGTAGTTTAGATTATATAGGGGATTATTTGATCTATCCCAATGTTTACCTGGGTTGATGGTTTAGATTTGTTAGGGATTTTGTGAACTTTGTGAGTGACAGGATTGTGTTTCTACTAAACCAAAATCCAACAGACTACTATTTAACACACAACCGTAATCCTCCATATTTATTAATTCTAAGATGCAACCTAATTGATATTATTAGTGTTTATACTTATATTTTTTTAATTTCTTCCAATATCTTAATCTCACCACCTTTCTTTATTTAAATTTAAAACTAATTAATGCTGGATATAAAAAAATTAAAATTATATGTTGTCATAAAACAAAAATTGAAAATTAATTTGAAAAGTCTTGAACAACTGTGGAAATTGGGAGGATGAGGATGATGACTGCGAGTGAAAATTTTAATTTGTAAAATGCATACATGCAATTCCAAATAACGTCAAAATTCGTTACTGGTTTTTATTCAATATGATTATTATGTTTGAGAATCGATAAGTTAATAATGACATAACTTTTGTTCATACATAAAATGTGTAATATTGGGTAGTTGGGGAGGTTATTCAAACACACAAAAGGAAGAGTGACAAGCCTAAAAGATACATCTATTGTAACAATATTATACTAAAAAAATGTTGTTTTTATTCCAGGGACTTTCCATACCACAATTTGTCTCCAAGTTTGATTTGATTCTAAAAAATAATCTCAGATGTTCTCCAAATCCTGACCTAGAGTAAACAGACATCAGACATGGACCTCAGTAAATATTGGACCATATTTCAGATGTTTTGTATCATTGAATTTTTTATTGTTTTGTATCATTGAATTTTTTGTTAGGGTTTATTTCGGCCGGACAATGCCTACAACATTTCAATTCATTTATCTATACCATATTTCAGATGTCTGAATGGGCGTGCTGATCTCCAAAAATCAAAGCAGCTATGTAAATTTCTCAAGTTTCTATGGCTAACTTTTGTTCCCTAATCAATTTTAACTATCGCAAAACATAATTAATTATATATGCGCTCAATTCCAAAGTGAGGAATGCCAGGTATTTAAGGTACCAAAAATACCTCTGATCCCTCCCTGTAGTGTAGTGACATTTATGGAGTGACAGGTTTAAATTCCAGTAGGTGGGATCGATGGTGGATTAGAAGTTGGGGTTTTTATAGGTATTTTAATGTTCTGATGATCCAAAAATAACTCATCCTGTGTGGCTGTAGCTAGAATTCATTATTGGTAAGCATAACTTTTTTTATCCTTTGCTTGTGTAAAGATCCACGGTTGAATTGCCTTGTCCTTGACACACATCCCCCTGGCAGCTTCCTCCAAAAAGATTTCCATCCGGATTGTTGCACAACTACCTCTCATTTCTGTATGCAGCAGCTCTAGGATTCATACTGGGCTCATGTTCCCTGATCAATTTTAACAATAGCAAAACATAATTGGCCAGACCTTAGTCTGAAAGATCAAAGGGAACCAGGTGAAGTTTTTCCAATTGGCCACCTTTGGAAATTTACCTCCCATACGTTTAGACTGGAAACCCTGGTTTATCTTTTCCCAGTAGACCTCTCTTTTCTTCTGTCAGAAAACTCCCTTCCTCCAATAGTACTTGCCTTACTGGCATTGACAACCGAGATTGGCCAGGGATCATATCAGAGTTTGTCAATTGCTTTTGGATCAAGAATAAGACCCCATTACTAGTGATGTAAATGGAGCATCCACAATTGATAAGGTGGCCACCTTAACAGGTGCCGATTGAAACTTGGGAGAGATTAGTCCTATGTTGACGGGATACTTTTCTAGGATAAAAAAAAAAAACTATTATTGTTGTTGACATCTTCCAATGCAGTACCCGTCAGGTTGGCAATTTTCAACTTGAATCTTCAGGCAGGTCTGGTAATAATCATGGGTCCTTTTTACAAAAAGAAAATAGCCTTAAACGTTTTATGCTACCTCATGTTCTCTGTTTTTATTTCTCATGGCTATAATGTTCTATTTTAGTAATAACTTTTCTTCTACTTCATCTAATATTATGCCCAACTATAATTATATTTTTAAAATATTTTTTCTTTACTTTACCGATTACTATTTAAATAATAACTAAGTTCAAGTACTTTACCATTTCTTTAAAATTACTCATCCAATCGACATTCTTAATATTATGTATAAAAAAAAAAATTCGAACCTCTATACCCTTCACACAAAATTTGTGCACTGATCATGCTGAACATGTTTGCATTATCTATATTATTTTAGGCAGAATGCACTTTATATGATCTCAGTTAACAAAAAAATTGCAGTTTGGGTATCAAGTTACAAAAAGTTCAATTTCCCCTCCAAGCTACCACATTTCATTCGATTTGGGTACTTATTTATCCAATTCCATTTCATTTTGCCCAAAGTCAAAATTAGGCAACTGGTCACCTAATTTGGCATGTGCTGGAGGCTGATTTGGACGTGCCACGTGACTGCCAGCGCCCGGTGGATAATTTGTCGTGGTCATGGCATGGTGGATAATTTGTGGAAAACAAGGCAAAGGTTGGAGCTGGGCAGAACAGGTAGCCTGGAGATGAGCAAGCTCAATAGGTATTTTATTAAGCCTTGTTTGTGATGTTGAACTTGTCAATCCTTTCAAGTCATTCTTGTCATCTTTTATCTACCTGCTGCTATTTGTTGATTCTCTTTAGTCGTATAGTGACTGTTCTTCTACCATCTTTCTCTTTAATCGTCCAAATAAATATAATTTGTTCATCAAAAAATATTCCATCGACCTCGCATTATAAACTACCTGTCATACTTTTCTTCAAAGAGATCTTCTTTTCTGGTTGGAAGCAAAATTCATTGATCAAATAAGAAGATATATAGGGCAGAAAATCAATTACTTAAATTAATGCCGTGTAGACAAAACTCGGTGATAAAGAAGTTGATATACTGACAGTCACAGTACTGTTGGAGTTGTTCCTATTGTAGGGTTAAAGTCCAGAACAGACTAGAAAGCTTTAGTTAGAAGAAAATTCTAAAATCATGTTCAGAACTCTGTTTAGTATTTTGTGGATGTCAAATAATCAACGTGTACTCAGTATTGTACACAAATAGTCTCTATAAATACTATATGTATATAACCGAAATCATTTAGTTAGAATGGATTAACGTTTCAGTCTCCTTTTCTTCTCCATTTCTTTAGGATCATCTTTGATGATCATCTTTTAGCTTTGGAAGTTTCCTCATCAAGGGAAACTTCTTTCAGAAAATTATCTTTTAGCTCTTGAATATGAGTTTCCTACTCAAAAGGAAAACTCTATCTTTGTGTTTTTTTGACATGGTAGCAGAGCCTCATGTTCTTACGGGGCTTGTAATCTTTGAGTCTTTAGCATCTTTTGGTATCCAATCTTTGAGTCTTTGGTATGTTGTGATGAAAATCTTTAGGAAAACCTTTTGATAATCTTTGGGAGGTTCATCTTTGGGTATTTTGGATTTCTTTGGTCTCTAATTTCCTAACCAAAAGGAAACTCTGTTATTGTACTCTTTGTGATCTTTCCTTCGGTTCATAGTTTCCTGTTAGATAAGGAAACTCTTTTTTCTGTTCTTTCTTTGTTTTTTTTGAGTTTTTATGAGTTTCTCTTTTGGTGAAAAATTTTTTGCAAGATGTTACTGAAGTTTGATCCCAGGATTTGAAGGAATGAAGGTGTGCAAAAGAATCTTGGTTGCAGGAAGTTTTGGTTTGCAGGAAACTTTGGAGGAAACTTAGTTTGGAGGTTTGGATGAAGATGTTTGATGCGCAAGATGCAGAAGCTGTGTGGAAGTATAGGCAATAGGATCAAGGGGAGTGTTAGAGTTGATGTTGATCCTATTGCAGGAGAAGAATACTCTAGAAAGTTATCAGCGACATGATAATTCTAGAGAATTCCAGAGAGTTTATCCGAGAGTAGTTAAACGTGTACTAATTAGAACCATTAATGTACTCTATAAATACTAGGATTCTCAATGTAATATTCTTGCACCGAAACATATATTCGGTTGCCACATCTTTTGGAAATCTTTTGGAAACTCTATCTTTGGAAATCCATCTTTTGGAGATCTATGATGAAACCCTTCTTTGATCTTTTCTTTTTTAAAAAAGTTTGACATGGTAGCGGAGCCCTATGATCTTATGGGACCTGTTAACCAATCTTTTGCTGCTATAATATCTTTTGATGTTTTTCTTTGAAGAAAAAAAAGAAGCTTTTTGAATTGCAGGATTTGAATGAAGGTAGCTATGAAGAAGAAAATTTACAAGAGATTGCAGCTGCAGAATTACGGTTGCAGCAAACTTTGGAGTGCTGCAGAATTTCGGTTGCAGCAAACTTTGGGGTGCTGCAGAATTACGGTTACAGCAAAACTTTGGAGCTTTCGTTGAGAAAATTTGGAAGAAAAGACATAGTTGGGAGTTATCTTTTCGTAAGATGCTTTTGAAGTTTGCTTGAAGGAACGGATGAAGAAGATGTGCAACAAATAGATGTGCAGAAGAAAGAAGAATTATACGTTTCAAGAACTTTTGGGTGAAGAAGATGTTTGTTGAGATTGAAGAAATTCATGCACATAAGAATTCTAAGCTGGGTAGAAGTCTAAGCAAGTCTAGGCAATAGGATCAAGGGGAGTGTTGGAGTTGATCCTATTGCAGGGTTATAGTCCAGAACAAACTAGAAAGCTTTAGTTAGTAGAAAATTCTAGAATCCTGTTTAGAACTTTGTTTAGTATTTTGTGGATGTCAAATAATCAACATGTACTCAGTATTGTACACAAATAGTCTCTATAAATACTATATGTATGTAACCGAAATCATTGAGTTGGAATGGATTAATGTTTCAGTCTCCTTTCCTTATCCATATCTTTAGAATCATCTTTGATGATCATCTTTTAGCTTTGGAAGTTTCCTCATCAAGGAAAACTCTGTCTTTGAGAAAATTATCTTTTAGCTCTTGAATATGAGTTTCCTACTCAAAGGAAAACTCTATCTTTGTGTTTTTTTGACAAGTACTGTCTCATATTACAGGAATCATTGATTAACTGGGAAAAGTACCAATCACTATGAAGTTTTCCTAGAAAGATTTGGCAATTCACATCCCACGCATTTAAGCACGTACAGTCCCTGTTGATGGATCCTGTTTAATATCAAAATTAACCCTCAGGAAATCTCTGATGTGCCTCAGCGTTTCAATCCCATGGGGCGAGAGCTTTCCGACTCGAACCTTGCAAACATCTTTGGGACATAATGCACAAAGAAGAAATAGCAGGCCCTGAAAACCAAAATAGAACAGTAAAAGGCAAGCTCTGCCAACACTAATTTTCTCCATTCACAAGATTCGAATACGGGACCTTGCTTATTGCGAACAAGCTTCGAACCACTTGAACCATCCAAGAGGAAGTAATTTGAGAACTAACATCAGTTACAACGGGATTGCCGAATATTGAAAGAAAAGGCTGAAAAGTAATCCTTAACAAAACCAAACAGTTTTTCTCCATAGGCCAATTCATGTTCATTTATCAAATTATACCGCACATAATCACTGTGTTACCAAAACTAGCAGATAGTATCCAAGGGTGGTACCCCAACTTAAAATTCATGTGTGTATCCCTCATGCAAGCAAGTGGTTAATTATCTTCCGAAGATAACAGTCTAGCAAGTCACTCAACAAACCACAAGGCTAACATGACAAAGGTTTCAAATTTTAGTAGATATCTTATCTACAACTAAAATCAGAGAGCTAAAAGACAAGTTGAACTTTTAAACAGAGATAACATCCACATCACAGATCTTTATGAGTCTCTTTTTCTGTAGCTGACAAGAAAATAGGAGCTTAACAGGCAACAACTTGCTCGTCCCTAAAAACTCAGAAGAGATATAAAGCAAGGTCCAAGTTTCATCTTACGTAACTTTGTCACTAGTTTTATGCTCAATTTGGAGTGCATCCATGAGGTGACAAGGGCCAGTCAATCAATGGGATGCAGAGAATTAAATACAGCTTGTTCTTAAGCAAAAACAAGTATTGAAACTTTGATCAGGGAATCCAATAAACTCAAACAAACAGATAATATAGAGCAGAAAACAACACAAACCTGGTGTGTTGAGTCTACAACTCCACCTTGCTCAATCTCTTGAAGAAGAACGGAAGCAATTTGCTCACCAACATCTGCCGGAGGCAACAATTCTTTCTTCTCATCATCTTCCCAGGCATAAGATACTGCAGTATCAGCAGAGACAAAGCATCCAGAAGTGGTTTCCGCAACCAAGGAAATTCCATAACCAGGTGAACTGCCATTCAAACATTAACTGAATAAGTTATTTTACTCAAACATAGCATGCATAGCAGTCCTCAACCAAACATGTCGTTGTTATATTTCCAGTAATATCTAGATGACTTCTACCATAAATGGAACATACTTTCCAGCTTGTGGACCAGCTTTGTGATCAGTGAATATGTGAACATCCGGAAGCAAACGATTAAAGATTCCACGGGCAGCATGTATCATGGTATTTTCAAACAGAGTAGACACTCTGGCTGAGAAAGTGACCCCTCTGATCCTCTTCACCGTACCCTTATCAATCCAGCTAACTGCCTGTACGTAGAGCAGCGCAAGATAAGAACATGACCAAGACAGAACAATCAAACTAGCAATAGGGTCCAAAAATCTCACTGTTGGACTTTGAACAATGGGAACGGACAAAAGAACTTCTCCACCACCATTAGGTGGAACACCACGGCTCTCTATTTTCAGCTCCAATCCTTCAGAAGGAACTCCAAATTGCTTCAACATGGGTAAGGTAGTAGAACAGAAAGTGTCAACACATGAATCCTTAGAATCATTTGTAATTCCTGAAAGCAAAAAATCGCAAAGTTACTTGTCCAAGAAAAATACCTGAGGAACCTACAGCTTAAGAAGCAGAGCAGTTGAATAGGATATTATGAGACTTGGAAACACTGACAAATGCACATTTTTGCCAAAACACAACTCTTTTCCTTCCCCGCGCATCTGTGCTTCCAGGATTTTATTCATATATTCCATGAATAATCTATCCCCTAGGGAGAATGTGAATCAGCCAGTTCCTACTCCTACTCACGGATCTAAAACCTTGTCTTAACCAGAATCAACTTTCTTAAACCCAAACATATATTAGGCTAGCTATACAAACTAGCCAAACCAAGTGTGCATTCCCTGACCATGGGATCAACTACCCCAGCAAGAACTTATAATTCTCAAATTATCAGCATGTTGTCAGAACTTTTGTTACAGAAAAAACACATATCAAAGACAATCGAATGGACAACCAATGGATTCAGCAACAAAAATAATCGAAACTTGATGCAAGTGATTTGACAAATTGGCTCACGCAGACAGCAGCAGTAGAACTGAGAGGTAATATCAGTAGCAGATAGCAGAATGTTGCTTGAAAGAAAAAACC
This sequence comes from Turnera subulata, assembly GCA_028386065.3. NCBI lineage: Eukaryota > Viridiplantae > Streptophyta > Magnoliopsida > Malpighiales > Passifloraceae > Turnera > Turnera subulata. The sequence continues at coordinate 112,458 of JAKUCV010004252.1, forward strand.
CCTACCTTTGAGCCTTATTGGAAGCGGTTTCTTGGCGAACAACCCAAGAACAATCAAGGGTTCAAGGAAATATCCAATTTCTCGACTAACACCGCAATCATCCACAAGATGTCTCCCGCCCATCAACCCCAGGCTTGTATCTTAATTTTGTGCCTGCCATACACATATTCAATTTCAAACCCACCCAGCAGACCCTATCCAAGAACTGCCTTTCACTTGCACACAGCCAACAAAAATCACCAAACAAATAAAAAAAAAAAGACCCAGAAACCACAAAGAGCAAATTCAATTGAAGGAATTTAGCCCGAACTTGCTTAGAATCCGATTCCACAAAAAGGTTTGAGAACCCATGATAACGAGCAATCCGAATAGCATGCCTTAAAGCTAAAGCTTCACCAGTAACAACATCAAAGTGCCCTAAAGCAAAAGATGAAGAACCCAACAAAAAGCGCCCCTGCTCATTACGGAAGACAGCTCCAAACCAACATAGTGTTGATCATTTAAACAAAAGAAAGCTGCATCCACATTCAATTTATAAAAACCGAGCGGAGGAGGTTTCCAACGTGGTGGATCAAATGGAACCTTGGGTTCAGAAAGAGATGAGTATTTACAAAGTTGCCATTCAGCTTGCAATTTAATATAAGACGACAGGAATCGTAGTTGACAACCGCAATAGACAAATACGTGTTTGTTTAAGGATCGTAAGGTATAGTTGGTTCGAAACTTTTCATATAGTTGTGTATGGCTTCTTCCAACCAAATCATCATTGTGACCCTCATACTGTGAGTAGGAACGATCGATATATATATAGTCTCTACTAGCCCTCGTTGTGTACCGATTTTAGACAGGTTTGAGGCTTTGTCCAAGGACAAGCAAAGACAAGGTGGTGTAGATCAGTGGGGATACAGTGTTGATGTGATTGTTTTCAACAGCCTTTTGGATGAAACTACGGCTCCATTTGGAGAAGTGGACCGGTTTAGGTTTTGTCTGGTTGGGGTTTTGATCTGCAGGTATGCACCTGATGAGGTGTGGGGGTTGGAGTGGTTGGCCGGGGTTAGGTTCTGTGGTGGTCTATAGGTACGGTTCTTTGGTGGTGGCGGGAGGCCGGCATGACTGCGGTGGATGGTTGGGAGTCCACCCGGAAGAGCGGGGTATGAAAGGAAAGGTTGAGACTTGAGAGGACATGGGTATGAATGTTTGATAAAGTTGTAGGTATGCGCAATTCCACTGTGAGGATCATGACTGTGGACCGTGTAGAATAAAATTCATATTGTCCTGATAATATTGGTAATGCATTACGTGTTTGATCCTTTGTTTATGTAAAGCTCCAAACTCCAGGAGTTTACGAATTAATTTGGATATATATGTATATGTCATTTATATATAGTGAAATGGGTATACATTAGGACCAGCAAGAAAACAAATCAAAACGTTACAGCTGAATTTGTTAACATGCATGCCTTGTGTTGTGCGGCCATGCATATATATATGTGCACCTTAATTATTTGTGTTCCCTAATCAATCAATTTTAACAATAGCAAAACACAATTGGCCAGACCTCAATCTGAAAGACCAGACTTGGATGACATCATCGGTTCTGAGGTTATTGTCCAGCTTCACCTGGTTCCACTTGGTCTTGAGTACATAAGATGATGAAGTTTTCCCAATTGGCCACCTCTGGAAGTTGAGCTCGGACACGTTCAGATTGGGTTCGATGAGCTTGACTGGAAACCCTGGTTTATCTTTCCCCAGCAGAGCCCTTTCTTCTTCTCTCAAAAAGCTCCCTTCCTCCACCAGCACTTGCCTTACTGGCATTGTCAACCGGGACTGGCCAGGGATCATATCAGAGTTTGTCAATTGCTTTTGGATCAAGAAGAAGACCCCATTATTATTATTGTTGTTGACATCTTCCAACGCAGTACCCGTCATGTTGGCAATCTTCAACTTGAATTCATGAGGCAGGTCTGGTAATGGATTAGGAGGATGAACAGGAAGGGCTGCTCGGTGCTTGATTAATCCTGATGAAGATATCCCTTTATTAGTAGTACTCTTGATGTTGTGGCCAGTAGTACCCGGCGAGAACTGATTTGTAGTACTCTCAATCTTTGTTTTCTTCTGATTGTTAATATTAGACATAACTGCCTCTGCATCTTTCACCTCTTCCTTGTGCCTCTTTTTTGCAGTAGTATCCATCGTCAGGCAAGAACTAATTAGGGACAATCTTTCATGATAATCACGCCTTGGCCATGCATATGAACACTCTCCTTTAGAAAGAGACTGGCCAAAAACTGGAGGAGGGATGTTAACATTAATATTATTTGCCCTTTCTCCTCCGTTGCAACTGTCAGGAACGACAGCAATAGATGTACCAAAAAGTCTGACTTCATGATGTGTTTGCTTATTGTCTTTTTCGGGCGCAAGAAGAACATCATCAGTCTTGTAATTCTTTAGCTTTTTCTTCTCTGCAGAGGATATTGATCAACAAATATTGCTGTCTTTGCTGCCTCCGTCATCAACTTCTCTTTCTCGGAGAAGATTTCAGCGACCATTGCCAGAACATCAAGTCTTGAGGTTTCTTGGTCGTCCAAGATTATGTTTCTTGCTTCCAAATCTTGCAGCGTCACAAGAACCTGCAATCCTCTCTCCTCCTTTTTCTGTTCTTGCTGATCACCTGCTTCCCTTCCATGCTTCCGTTGAGCCATGGTAACCATGAACAACACTAGCTAGTAGTAGAAGCTACCTCTCTCTGTGATTAATTAATTTCTAAGTTAATGAATGCTCTCTCTAGCTTGATTTTTTCCTTTTTGTTTAACAATTGAAACTCGTATACTTTCTCTGTAATTCACCGGGAGTTGAGAACTATGTCTATAGGTATGTTACTATCAAAAATGTCTACAGGTATGTATATATATAGAAAGGATTACTCTTTGGGTCTGTGAATTCCAAGACCAATTAGGATTACGAGGGTGTGAAGGATCAGTAGTAGTTTTTCCTGGTGAATTGAAAGAGGTCGGTGACTAGACCGACTCCTTCCCTGCGCTTCCTTAAGTCATTGTAGCATACATATTGGAATCCAAATCCTTGTACAATTGGGATTCACCATAGCCCTAAAAATATATCCCTCCTAATTAAAACCACCAAACGTACGTACCAAAACATTAAATTTTTCTAGGCCGCATTGAAAACCAAAAAAAAAAACACAATTGACCTTTTTTGTTTCTCTTATTTCTAGAGCATTTTTTTAATATCATTTCTTCCAATTTTTGCAGCCTGCTGATTCTCACTAGTTCATGTAAACACATATCCTTTATTTTTAATTTAAATACTACTATTTTTCTCATTTTTAGGAAAAGATGGACACCTTTATTGCTTAAGGCCCATGACCAGGAAATGGTGCATCAGCGCTAGCAATAGATAAAATAGAAGCAGGAAAATCTGAAAGCGAGGCATGTTCTGGGTGAGAAGCTAAGTGGCAGAGACTCTGAGCTGCCTCATTAACTAATCTATGAATGAAAGAAGCTAAAGCAAACTGAAAAGGACTTAACAAATGGATCGAGTCTCCAATGACTTGGCCAACTCCTTTGCCAACCCGAGACCAAGCCGGGCAGCATATGCCACTGAAATGCTTTTGATCAATATTCTGCTGGTGAAAAAAGTAAATCCTGGAGTAGATATTTCCAGTCAAAATGAATCTCGCCTTGTGAATGCTCCTCCAAGTGTAGCTCGGGTTTGTACCCAAGGGAGCATGCACAAAAGGGATATGATAGGGATTTTTTAGACTTTGTGAGTGACAGGATTGTGTTCCTAGCAAACCAAACCTGTGGATTTTGGGATATTAACTGACTACTATCCCATATAATCTTTTTTTTTTTTCATATTTAAGTAAGTTGGATTACAGTGGAATGATTGATAGTATTGGGCATTTTTCCATGTTTTCGTTACTGTCCTCTTGGATTCTTTTCTCGTTGTAGCTTCTTTTTTCATGAAATCATCCTTCCGTAACTAATTATTTGGACATGTCCACTCATATCATAAGAGGATCCATATAATGATTTTAAAATTAGAAAAAATAATAATTTCAGATGTTTTCTAAATCTTGACCTAGTGTGAGTACAGACACATCAGACATGGACCTCACTAACTATCGGACTAAGATGTTTTGTATCACTGATTTTTTTTTTTTTTGTTTAGGGCCTATTTCGGTCAGACAATCCCTACAAAATCTGAATTCAATTCTCTGCACTTCAATTCTCTACACTTTGGTAAAATTATTCAATACCCTATACTTTCAGTGGGTCTGAATGCGCGTGCTGATCTCCAAAAATCAAAGCATCTATATAAACTTCCCAAGTTTCTATGGCCAACTTTAATATGAGTGTAGAATTCATTACTGGTGACGCATTATTTTTTTATTGGTAAATGGAGTAGTATTAAACGAAAGTTACACTGTGAAATCCCTTAGCACCTTTGCATCCGTAGCATCAGCTACTAACAGGGGAAGGCATGGTTCAGGGGTGAATCTATAGTAAGAAACACATAATTCAGAGTGAGGCCATGTTTGGCCAGTTTATCCGCCACAAAGTTGCATTCTTTTAACGGACCATGTTTCCCAGGAAATCATGAATGCAATCTATCATTGGGTGCCAGCAATAGGTTCCTGGTGGGTTGTTATTGAGATGGGAGAGAACTTCCAAACTATCAACTTCAATAATAAGTTGTGAAATGACAAGACTCCTTGCATAGCATAATGCATCATAAACCGCCCACAGATCCGCCATAAATGGGTTGCAAGGCCTTAAGCCATGCACCCATTAGGAGGAGGTTGCATACGCTTTACTTTTTTATCCTTTTGTTTGTGTAAAGCTCCATTAGGAGGAGGTTGCATACGCCTTGTTCTTGACAAGCATTTCCCTTGCAGCTCCCTCGAAAAAGATTTCCTTCCAAATTGTTGCACAACTACCTCTCATTTCTGTCTGCAGCTCCAGGATTCAAAATGCAGACGATAGGAATCAAATGGCGCATCAACAGCTTCTGTTCTTTTCTGGTTGATGCTCTAACAATAAATACTTCTTTCACCTCTGCATTTTTTGCATCTGAAACTTCTTCACGTGGAGAAATTTTACATCTGCTGAAATAATTTTCTTCTCCTCCCCTATTGTGAGTGACACAAAACAGGAAATCAAGTTCAAATGAAATCCAATGAATCTAAATCATGCTGGTTTGAAAACGTACTGTTGCTGGAATTAAGACAAGTATATAATAAAAAAAGATTATGTAACCAAACCATAAACCCTATATGGGGACGCTCCCTATTCTCCCCATGTCACCAACCCTGCCCATGTCACCAACCCTTCCCCGCCGATTCCTCTCCTCTAATCCGTCTAATCTAAACCCTATTTCTAATGCATCATCTTCCAACGATTCACGTGCGAACCCCCCTTCCTTTCTGCCACTTTCAAGTCAGCCAAAACCTTATTTCTCAAAATGGTCTCGCAGTAGAGTGCAACAGGCCATTGATAATCTTGAGGTGGTAAGTATCTATGTTGAGTGCATACCCTCCCGATGGCTCGCAACTGACCTCCATTTAGTTCTCTCTAAGTATGGTTCCGTTATGGACGTGTTTATTCCTAACAAGTTATCAAGGAAAGGTGTTAGATTTGGTTTCGTGCGTTTCCAGAACGTGGATGACATCAACCATCTCGTTGACCGTGTTAATTCTATTGCTGTGGATGAAGGCACTCTTAGAGCTAATATTGCAAAAAAAAAGGATCTTGAAGCACAAGCCCCCTTTTGCTGGAGTTGATAAGAAGAAAGCTCCTGCACCCAACAGCCCAATCCTTAAGGGTAAGTCTTACGCGCATGCTGTTGGCGCTTCATCTTCCAACTTCACAGCTTCTGGCCCTGGTGCAGTGGATAAAAAGAACCTTGAAGGTTGCAATTTTGTGTATTCTGTCCCTGGACATTCCAAGAAATGGCTTGGGTCGTGCGGTTTTGGAGTGCTCAAGGATCCTATGGAGTATGAGGATGTCCAGAAGCTCTTCTTGGTCAATGTTCCTCAGTTGGTGGCTTCGGTTAAGATGATGGGTGGCAAGTCTGTTCTCGTTTGCTTTAAAACTAAGGAGGATATGTTGTCATTTGTTTCCATGTCTCAGGCCTGGGTTGGTAAGACTTTTGATATTTTTAAAGCATGGGAGCAAGGTGATTTTGCTATGGATCGTCTTTGTTGGGTTAATGTTTTTGGTGTTCCTCCTCACGCTTGGAATCCCAATTTCTTCAATACTATTTCCATGCATGTTGGCAGCTGTGTCAAGATGGAGATTGATATTCCGGAGCTTAATAGCATTGAAGTGTCTAAGTTACAGGTTCTGACAACCTTTAAAGGCCCCATTAATCATTCCTTTTGTGTTACCATTGATGATTGTCAATTTGAGATTGTCATGGTAGAGATTCAAACCCCCTTGCCTTCCAGACCACTCTTTGGTAGCCGGTTCCTTTTCCACGCCTCATCCTAGTTCAAAATCTCTTCCCTCACACGTGGCAAATTCTTCGATGGGTGCTTCTGACGGGTTTTCTCCAGACCCCTTTGGTTTGAGGGACATCATTAAAACGGTGGGCAAACAGGTGAAACGAACTTCTCAGGCACCCACAAAGGAGGCGACACATTCTTCGGGAACTGTAGAAGTCGTGCCTACAGAGGCGCCTGGCTCTTTTTCCAATCCCAAATCCCCTATTCCAAGTGAAGGTCCTCATTCTTCTGATAGTCAGGTTTCTATGTCGGCCACGCTGTCTCACCTGCCCAATGCAAAGGTTCTGATTCCTTTGGAAGGGGCCCTTGTACCTTATGCTATTGGGCCTTTATCCTTATCTGGTGAGGCAAGCCCGTCTCCCTTAGGCTCCTCATCAGGCCCATTACCCAAGCTTGGTTGTGATCCTTTGAAAGAAGTAGAGGGCCCCCTCTGTGGTAGCCCAGCTGGTGTGATAGGATCGTCTTGCAACAAAAGCCCCTCACCAGGCCCTTTTTCTATCTCACCGGTTGATCTTGGTGAGTCTGAGAAAGACATATTCAGAACTGATGTTGCCCACAGTATGGTCTCAGATACTTCGTCATGTGCATCCATTACCCCACCTCTGGGTATTAATCTTGACGAGCTTCTATGGAATTCGTTGGAGAAACGCTTATTTCGAGTGGTGGCTCATGCGGTTGCCCGGGGTAGCAAGAAGAGAAAAGTCAAGAAGCTCACTTCAGGAGGGAGTGTTAAATCCATTGATGGCTCCATTGGCGATGCTGAGATAAAAAAAGCTACAAAGAGAGTTCTCTCTGAGGTTGTGCAGCCACAACCGCTCTCTTTCAAGTCGACCGAAGTGGAGAAAACGATGGAGGTGGGAGAGAGGATTGGGTGGGTTATTCCAGCGGATCGTGAGGCGGTTGCCGCTAGCGTGGAGAAGATGATTGAGAACGAAGGTTTTGAGTGGGCTCAGTCTCGCGCTGAGTCTTAACTCTAGCTGCTTTTTCTAGTGTTCCTTACTCTCTTATGATCAGTTTTATATCATGGAATGTCAGAGGCCTTGGTGAGGAGGCTAAACAGAGTCAGGTACGTGGTCTGGTTTCCAAATTTTCTGCCAATCTTCTGTTTCTTTGTGAAACGAAAACGGTGGGGTGGTCTAGACTCAACTTTGCGAGGTGTTGGGGAAGAGGCAATTTCAATTTTATGGCCGTGGATGCCATTGGAAATTCGGGAGGCATTGTTTTTATGTGGGATGTAGACTTTTTTCTCTGCTTGAACTCTGCCTACGGTAATAATTGGATCTTGGTTGAAGGTATTATTGATGGTAGTCACAAGGTTACCATCTGTTGTGTGTATGGCCCCTCAGACTTATCTAAGAGGATGGAGATGTGGGATGAGCTGGTTGCACAGATGTTGATGTTTCATTCACCTTGGGTGGTCATTGGGGATCTTAATGAAACTTTGGTCTCTGGTGACAGGAAAAGTGGGTATGTTTGTTCTCGTGGCGCAGGTGCCCTTTAACGCTTCATCACAAAGGTTGGCTTACAGGAGATGCACTTGATGGGAAGGAAATATACTTGGAGCAACTACAGGTCAGCAAGTAAAATTGACCGTGTTTTAATTGATCCTTTTTGGTGTGTCGTTTTTCCATCTCTGAGGTTGAAGGCAGATGATAGGGGTCTATCGGATCACTGTCCAATTATTTTGGCCCAAGAGCGAGTCAATTGGGGGGCTCGCCCTTTTCGATTCTTGAACTGTTGGTGGTCACACCCCGGTTTTGAGAAAACCCTGAAGGAGTTGTGGGCGATTGCTTGTGCTAAATTCCCTGGTGAGTTCTGTTTTATCAAGAAAATTAGTTTTCTTAGAACCTTGCTGAAGGAGTGGAACTCAAAGGTGTTTGGGAACGTTGATGCCGACCTGAAACTTTTACAATCTAAGGTCGAGGATCTAGAGAAGATTGATGATGTAGGGGTGTTATCGAATGATGATCGAATTTTGCTTGTAAAGTACAGGGGAGATATTTGCTCTAAATTGAAGCAAAAGGAGAGTCTATGGAAGCAAAAATCAAGGTTAAGGTGGTGTAAGCTTGGGGATAAGAATACCAAGTTTTTCCATATCAGTGCCTGTAATAGGGGTCGCCGCAATTTCATTGAATCCATCTGGTCTCAGGGTCGTTTATTGTCCAGCCCCTGTGATGTGAAATCCGAGGTTGTGAGGTTCTTCTCAGACCTTTATAAGTCTGTCCCATCCCCTCGCCCTAGTCTTGGGAGGATTCAGCTTAAGATTGTTTCGCAGGAGGATGCCATTGCCTTAGAAAATACCTTTTCTGAAGAGGAGGTTAAAGCAGCAATTTGGAGTTGTGATGGAGAGAAAGCTCCTGGACCTGACGGGTTCAATTTTCTTTTTTATAAGCGAACCTGGGAGCTTTTTAAGGTTGATATCTGTACCATGGTGAACGAGTTCTTTTGTTCTGGTTGCCTCCCCAAGGGCATTAACAATGCCTTCTTGACTATTATTGCCAAAGCCAAAGATGCGTGCAGTTTTGATGAGTACCGACCAATTAGTTTAGTTAACGGTCTTTATAAGATCATCTCTAAACTACTGGTTAGTCGTCTCAAACCGATCATGCCTTCTCTTATCAGTCCCCAACAGACGGCTTTCCTTCAAGGAAGATTTATCATGGATAGCGTTATGGTTGCTTCAGAAGTCTTGCATAGTCTGAAGAGATCGCGACAAGGAGCCTTTCTTTGGAAAATTGACTTTCGGAAAGCGTTTGATTCAGTTTCATGGGAGTACCTAATGGAAATCATGGAGGTAATAGGTTTCGGCTCTAAATGGAGGAGCTGGGTGTGGAGCTGCCTTTCCTCATCCAGGCTGGCTGTTCTTATCAATGGTGCCCGTACTGAGGAATTTTCTATGCAAAGGGGACTGAAGCAAGGGGACCCCCTATCCCCTTTCTTGTTTCTTCTTGCTGCCGAGGGTCTTAATGCTATGGTTTCAGCGGCAATTGCTGAGAATTTGGTGGATACCGTGAAGGTTGAAAATCTCTCTGTTTGTTTGCTGCAATACACAGATGATACGCTCTTTTTCGCCCCTCCAAATGTGGACTCCCTCCTTAATTTAAAGAGGGTTCTTCGGTGTTTTGAAGCTACTTCAGGTCTCTCTATCAATTTCCACAAGAGCAGTATCTTGGGGGTGAACATTGATGGCGATAGAGTTGAAGAGATTGCGGGGCTGCTGCATTGTAAATCTGATAGTTTTCCTTTTAGTTACCTGGGTATTCCCTTGGGGGCATCCATGAAGAAAGCCACATCTTGGAAACCGATCATTGATAGATTTTCTTCCAAGCTCTCTGCTTGGAAAGGTAGATACTTATCCTTGGGAGGTCGGATCACACTTATCAGTTCGGTATTATGTAGTCTACCCCTATATTATTTATCTATGTTTAAAATCCCTGTCTGTGTCGCCAAAAAAATTAATAGGATCCAATGAAATTTCCTTTGGAGTGGGGATGCCGATAGGCAGAAAATTTGTTTAGTGGCCTGGACTAAGATTTCTAGACCAAGGAGTCATGGGGGTTTGGGCATTGAGTCAATCCTCCTAAAAAACCAGAGCTTGCTCTTCAAGTGGATGTGGAAATATATAAATGCGGAGAATGGGCGTGAGAGTAATGTTGAATGGGTTAGTTTGATTCGTGAAAAGTGTCAGATTTCTGGCTCAGTTTCTTGGCCGTCTTTCAATCTTAATAAGGCTTCTTATGTATGGAAGTGCATAGTTTCTGCTGCCGAGGCTTCCCCCACGGGTGGTTGTACACTGAAGGACCGTGTGGTTCGATGTATTGGGGATGGAAGGAGCTGCAACTTTTGGCAGGATCCGTGGCTGGATTCCACGGTCCTCAAATCAGTCTATCCTAGACTGTTCTCTTTAGCATCCTTCCCCGATGTTACAGTTGCTGACTCTTTTTCGTGTGCTGATGGGTACTGGTCATGAAATCAGTCTTGGAGGCGGACCCCTTACCAGTGGGAATCGGTTGATATTGCTGCCTTGAATCATAAATTTGAGGGAGTCAAGCTGTTCCCTAACAAGAAGGACTGTTGGCTTTGGGTCGAGCATAAAGACGGGACCTTCTACGTCAAATCTGGTTATGTGTTCTTGCACTCTCTTACTCACACCCCTACCTTTCCATGGATTTGGCTTTCTCTTGTACCTCCTAAGGTGGAAAGCTTCTTATGGCTTGCCATCAATAGAGGGGTGTGTATGAGGTCTGTCTTGCTTGCTCGTAACATTTTACAGGTACATGAATCTTTTTGTCCCTTCTGTAATAGCGCCATTGAAACCATGGAACATCTGTTCATTCACTGCCCATTCACATGGAATATTTGGTGTAAGCTATTTAAATGGTGGGGTGTTGAGACTTGTGTGGCTTGCACGGTCGACTCCTTTTTCGCCCAATGGTTTGGGTTGAACAATTGGTTTCGAGCTCGATCATCGTGGATGACTGTCTTTTTTGCTGTTGTGTGGTCGGTGTGGCTAGCAAGAAACAACCGAGTTTTTAATGGTGCTTCCACTGATGGAACCTCCTTGTTTGATCTTATCCTTCATAGGACCTGCTTATGGATTCGAGCGAAGCAACCTAACTTTCCCTATTCTGTGTATGATCTCCTTATTTCTGCAGACTCTCTTCAGTCTTGGCCTGGTAGTCCCTGTCAAGTAAAATTCAACTAGCCTAGTGTTTGCTCTGTTATCTTTTATTCAGTGTATTTAGCTTCTGTTGTACTTCCCCTGTTTGTCGTTTTCTTTTTTCTGTGTAATTATACTGCCTTGAGCTTCCTTTTATAAACCAATAAAGTCGAATCGTTTCATNGATCTTATCCTTCATAGGACCTGCTTATGGATTCGAGCGAAGCAACCTAACTTTCCCTATTCTGTGTATGATCTCCTTATTTCTGCAGACTCTCTTCAGTCTTGGCCTGGTAGTCCCTGTCAAGTAAAATTCAACTAGCCTAGTGTTTGCTCTGTTATCTTTTATTCAGTGTATTTAGCTTCTGTTGTACTTCCCCTGTTTGTCGTTTTCTTTTTTCTGTGTAATTATACTGCCTTGAGCTTCCTTTTATAAACCAATAAAGTCGAATCGTTTCATCAAAAAAAAAATATAATAAAAAAAGATTACGCTGCTTACCTTGATGAAAAAAAAAGAGGGACCACTTGCGACTCAAATTCTATGTACCCTTTTACATAGAGCGGAATTTTTCTATTTTTTGCTTGAATTATTGGATTTGGATAGGTCCGGAGGTGTTTTCAAGGACAAAGGGAACATCAAGGGGAAGGCAATTGTCCCTGATTATTTCATCCCCAGTCATTTTTCTCGTCATTACTGGGGCCTAACATATAAGAGTGCTTCTTTATCACCTGTGTTTAAAAGAATTCAAGTAAAAGACAAGTATGATTAGATAAATGATAGGTTCAACCTGAACAAAGCCAAGCAGTAAGCCAAGCAATGGTATGTTGAGTGCAAATATTGTTAGAAACCGAAGGTCTGGGAGGAGGTATTGCAATGTATGCAAGGCAAGTCGGTGGCAAATGCTCAGGGGGCTTCCGGCATGGCTGCCAAAAGGGGTATGGTTAGAGACGGGTAAAAAATTGCTGCCCGTGATACACAATTGACGCAAATTCAAAAGTACGGGTATATAATTGACAGGAAAAAGAAGTCAGTGTATATAACTGACGGGAAAAAAAGTCACTGTATATAATTAACGGGAAAAAAAGTCGGGTATATAATCGACGATAGCAAATATATCACTAACCCAAATATATTGAATATATTCCGATTTGTTTTTTGGCATCTCTATTGCCGCCCTCAGGAATATGTTTGTTTTGATATGTTAAAATTGATTAGGGAACAAAAGTTGGCTATAGAAACTTGAGAAGTTATGTAGCTGCTTTGATTTTTGAAGGTCTGCCGCTGAAATTGTATAGGGTATTGAATAATATTACCAAAGGGTAGAGTAATGAATTGTTGTAGGCATTGTCTGGCCGAAATAAACCCTAACAAAAAAATTCAGTGATACAAAACATCTGAAATATGGTCCCATAGTTAATGAGGTCCATGTCTGATTTCTGTGTACACAGGATTTATAAAACATCTGAAATTATTTTAGAGAATCGAATCAAACTTGGAGACAAATTGTGGCATGTGAAGTCTCTGCAATAAAAACAACATGTTTTTAGTAATATTTTTACAATAGATGTATCTTTTACACTTTTCACTCTTCTTATATGTATTTGAATAACCTCCCACAACTACCCAATGTTACACATTTTATGTATGAATAAAAGTTATGGCATTATCAACTTACCGATTCTCAAACATAATAATCATATTGAATAAAACCACTAACGAATTTTGACGTTATTTGGGATGTCTCCAGAATATATATATATATATATATATATATATATATATATATATATATATATATATATATATAGTTGCATGTATGTATTTTTCAAATTTAAAATTTGACTCGCAGTTACAAACCCTCATCCTCCCAACAGTTCTTAAAAGATTTTTCAAATTAATTTTCAATTTTTGTTGTATGATAACATATAATTCTGATTCTTTTATATCCAGCATTTATTTTTAAATTTAAATAAATAAAGATAGGGATTAAGATATTTGAAGAAATTAAAAAATATAAGTATGAACTCTATTAATATCAATTAGTTTTAATTGTACAATTAGTATGGAGGATTAGATTGTGCCAAATAGTAGTCAGTTAATATGCCACATGTTTGGCTTTGCTAAGAACACAATCCTGTTGCACACAAAGTTCACAAATTCCCAATCTAATCTAAAACATCATCTCAGCTAACAATAAACAACAAACTAAAAAATGGCCAAAATCCATACAGTTCTTATCTTCCTTTAATTTTTAGTGCTTACCTTTTCATCTCAACTTGTGCTAGAAATGTTCCCACTAATTTGTACTGTACAGTACATTAGGCCAAGGTGATGCCACCCGTAATGGCTCTAATTTCACCTTTGTGTGTCATCTTAAGAGGTACTCCAGCCTCGGATTGGATATGATAAAATTTCCATTTTGCAATAAGTTACTTCATACTTGCCCACGAAGCAAATGAAAATGATACACCTTATTTATTTTTTTTATTTATGAAGTAATTTAAAGTAGTGTGGGTATATGGAACGAAATTGTATAGTAGAGTAGGCTTTCAACTATAATACTTTGACCTTAAATTACAAATCAGTGGTTATCTCTATGTTTCTTATTAATTCTCACTATTTCTTAGACTCTAGATTTTTTATTATATAAATTTGACTATATATTATAAATAATATGGTCTAATTTTCACAATTGATATGAGAGAAATTGATTTAGACAAATACGGAATCTCATAAAGTAAATTAACTATTTGCTTCGTGTTTATTGGAATTTGTATTTTAATATTTAGAGTTTTAAGACATTGTACCACCACCATGCAATCATTTATGAATAATTTTAATACTCTTATGTTACTTACTTAGAAACTGCTAGTAAATCTGCCTATCGATTTTGTTTTATCACATCCCGCCACGATGGATTTTTTTCGTCTTCTAATCGAATTTGGGTGGGTATGATTTTTTCATTTTTTGGGAAAAACTCGTATAATAACCTGTAATTATTAATAATATTATTATTCTCTTCTAAAAATAATTAATATTAAAATCTATATTGTATAGAACACTAAAGTTTTAATTAAAAATAATTGAGAAGTGTGGTCTTTATACAAAGTTAGGAAATATTAATGAATGATTTTAAAAATTGTGAAAAAATACTTTTTTTTATATTGAAAAATATATTTTTGTTACTTACTTGCTTAATTTGTTCATAAATTATTTAATTTTATATAATTGATAGTTATTTTTTTACAATAATAATAACTAATTTCATAGTATATATTTGGTGCGTTTTGTAAGTGCGCCCAAAAATTAATTTTTTAAAAAAGATGACCACAATCCAAAATTGAGCCGTAGGAATCATGGGTATTATTTGTACAAATTCGGTGAACCAAAACAACACAACACTAGTGGAGAGTAGAGTCGGTTAATACACAATACTACCGTACTACTACAACTAGTATTAGTCATAGAACAGTACTATAATAAATGTCAAACTCTCTCCCACGTCAAATCCCTTCTAGCTGGATTGACTATGTATATATATAGAGAACTTATCTAGGGTGAGTTACATAATTAATATCCCTAGATATTCGATATTCGAGAGTTGTATTCGGCACTTGTTTTTAAGTACCATCCCGCTGCTGCTTACTTACTACAAAATCAACTGAACCACCCTAGCGTCCGACCAGAGGGCTTCGAGCTTCAATCCGCCACTACCTGTTATTCGGTAGGTATATAATTAGCACATGAGCAGTGCTCCGGCCATTCAGTCCGTTGCCCCTGCTTCTTGCAATAAAACCTGGTTTCAGGATTCTCTTTTAATGTAGGCATTCTTCTTCTCTGAAATTAGATTTTTTGAGATTGAAACTGCTCTGTGTTCTTCTTCCAGATCAAACATCCGAGTTTACTATAGTTTACATAGTAGAAACCCACCCTGCTGCTGTTCATCGATATTATTTTTAAGAATAATATCGATCCGAGCTATTGCAAAACTTGGTAATCATCCAATCGCTGGTAATCGACATTCTTTAATTTTATTGCTTAATTACTTTTCTTTACTGAAAACCTGCTAATCCACTCTTTTTTTATATGTATATTAACATCCGATCTGGTCCGAGCTTCAGGTTCTATTCAATCCGCTACTTACTGCAAAACGGTAATCTTGTCTCTTCTTTTTTTTTTTTACTCTTCAGAACAGCATCTGTGGTTGAATCTGCTGCTTACTTTATCCTGTCAATCCTCCTGCACCAGTTACTCATCACATAACTACTACAGTAAGAGAACCTTGATCCTCAATGATTTGTTTATTGAAGTATTATTGAATTGTTTGATCCATGAGAACTGTGAGATTGCTATCCTAGGATTTTACTTCCTACATTGGTGGTGTATAAACTTATGTGGCAAAAAAAAAAATTTCTTTTCTGGCGGTAGTTGAGACGAATTTTTTTTATGTGGTAGTGCACTAGTGCTTATTTAGTATAACTGTATAAGTTCACAAGTATTTCTCTGGATGATAAGATTTTCAAGTGAATTTTGCAGGAGAGTTAAGGAGGAAGAAAAAGGAGGTAATAGTGATAGACTATAAATACCGTCAAACTAGATACTAATAGTGATTGAGTAATAAATAAATACCGAACAAAACTAGAGAAGTGAATTCCTTCCTTTTTTTTTCAAAACTGTGCTCTTAATATTAAGATCTTTTTAGCAGTCCCTAAATGTGTGATCATTCACTGTCAATATAATATTAGCTCTCTCTTTTCTAATTTTATGTGCACTAAAAATTTTGAAAGTAAACATATTAATGCATTCGACTTTAACCAATATAGATATTAGATAACTATCAATAACTTG
>JAKUCV010004253.1:0-45234 GCA_028386065.3 Turnera subulata
TTCCAGTTTTGGCCGAAATTGATCGTTCTCGGTAGCGAAGAGGGACGATTTTACACCTGAAAACATAATTGTTAGTTCAAGCAATTTATTCAACAATAAAACAAAGAAAGATAAGTAAATGCATGATTTTTATTCAAAATAATAATAATAAAGAAGTTTTCATGCCTTTAATACTATGTGAAATATGTGCACATCAATGTGGCTACAAAGAAGGTTCCAAAGGCTGTTTCAGCTGTGGTTTCTCCTCCCAAAACCATGCCACTACCAGAACAAACGCACACTGTTGATCTCAATCTGCCACAACAAGAGCAAGAGTGATGCAAATAAGGAGCCTTCAGGCACCATTGGAGAGGATGATGGCGCCATGGCACTTCCTCAAGGTCCAATTACAAGAGCAAGATCAAAGATGCTCAAGAATCAGCTCTTGGTTCGCATTCAAGCATTCTTAAACAAAGAGTTACACGAAGACATCCTGATCAAGCTTGGAGAGAAGCTAAAACAGAAGCCCGTTTATTTGTTGTCAATTAAGGAGTAATTGACTCAAGAGCATCATTGGGGCCTAGTCGACATTGGTTGTTGTCCATTAGGGCCAAGTCGACATATCTTTAGTTTTACAATTTAAGGTTGTCGAATTTTATAATAAACTCTCTTTCATAAATTTGGCTTGGGTTATGTTTTTAATTATATTGTTGGGTCAAGTCCAATATTAATTAGTTGGTTAATTTGGGCTTAAGTTATTTGGGGTTTTATTTGTAAGGTTTTAATTAGTGTCCAATTAATGTGGGCTTAATTAAAAACCAGGTTCCATTAGGGTTAGGATTTTGGCCAAATCTGGTCCAAACTAGGGTTTAGGGTTTCGGTACCTAGTGAGGCTGACCTAGGGTTATTAGGTTTAGTATAAATATGTTCTTTTGTGGCTGTTGCAAAGGTTAGATATTCTGAAAAATAAAAATTACGGTTTCTCTTAAGAGAGTTCCTTTTCAGTTTGAGTGATTCAAACAAATCCTTGAGTACTGATGCTCTTGGAAACCTTGAGTGCTGATTCTCTAGGTTTATTCTAGGGATTTAGAATAACTTTTTAGATGTGCAAATCTGTGGTGTAATTCTGATTTCCTAGTTGCTAACGTTTGACTCTCTTGCTGATTAGGGTTTCAATTGTTGGCGCATTCTTGTGTGTTAAAGCCTTATTGTTTCTTTCATACTGATTTGGGAGGAATAAGGGGTGGAGATTCACAAAGTTTGATTAAGATAGATGTCAAGACCACAATCTGATTCAGTAGGAATTCTGGTGCTGATTCTAGGGTTTCTGCCGTATCATTTTTTGGTAGTGAGCAGGTTTCAATCAATATCCCTTTGTGTTTTCAATTCTGTCAATTGTGTTTTTCTTCAATTCGTGGCCTTTTCTTTGTTATTCTTCAGATTTTAGGTCTAGTTACTATTCATCGAAACACTAAACTCTAATTGTTACTGTTCACAAAAATTAAAAAAAAAAATTGAATTTTGTTATTCTGCTACTGTCGACATTTTTTTTTTAAAAAAAGTTGGAATTCTGTGATTTCTTGCTGTCGACATCAGTTTTTGTAGAATTAGGGTTTTTGAAATTAGGGTTTCTGGAAATTGTTGTTCTTGCTGATTGGAATTGCAATTTTTGGAATCTTGTTGTAGGATCTGATTTGGGCCGAATTGACTTGGTCAATTAATTGTTGAATTGGCTGAATTTGGGTTGATTGGAATTATTGGAAGTGGCTGTTGTGATTTATTGAAATCGAATTGTAAGAAAAGGGTTACAAATTTGATTTGGGTATGCTGTGTTGCAAGTGATTTGATTTACATCTTTGCTGCAGGAATTCGGGTTTTTCTTTGCTTATATTTTTCGAATTGAGCTTTTCCTTGTGTTGGGTAATTATTATTTCAGAATTGCTCAACGTGTGCCAATATTCAAACACATACAAATCTTGTTCTGTGTGTGTATTTCTTTTCTTCTTGGAGTCTGCTTTGCTTCTAGATTTGCTAGCCTTTCTTTCTTTTCTATTAGGATTTATTGCATTCTTTAGAATTACTTCACTGATTTTGTTTGTTTGATTTGTTTATTTAGATCCTGACTAATAAACTGAAGTTGAATCAGGAGAGGTAAAAGGCTGATGATTACATCAATTGCCAAGAGAGTAAACACGAGAGCTTATACACGTGAAGATTTGTTTTTCTAGTAACAAGTTTTTGCAGGTAATATCATCATGTCAAATTCGGGCAATGGAGGTGATCAGGTCGATCTTGCTGCCTTAATTAGGCAAACAGCTGAGCAGTTACATCTTCAAATCAGGGAGTTGAACACAAGAGTGGAGAGGCAAGGAAGAGACTTGGGAGCTCGGCTTGATAGGCAAGAGAGAGCTATCAATAGCTTTCCAATGGCGATGATGGGCCTAGGGATGGGGAAGCTCGCGGTCGTGAAGAAGGAGAAGAAGTAGAGGAACGAGTTGGTGATAATCAAAGAATACCTAGAGGCCGCGGCAAGGGAGGCCGAGGAGATGGCAGAGGCAATGGAGGCAGAGGAGACGACATTGGTGGTTTCAGACCTAAATTGGATCGGTACTTCGTCAATTGGGAAGGAGGTGCAATGCGATTGGACAAAGATGTTAATAACATCAAGAAGAAGCTGCCTACATTCCATGGAACTGGAGATCTTGAGGTATTCATTGATTGGGTACATGACATGGAGGATATCTTTGATTGCCATCGATACACTGAAGAGAAGATGGTCAAACTTGCAGTGGTGGAATTCAAACATTATGCTAGGTCATGGTGGAAAAAGACTCTTAATACCCGAAGAGAGTATAGAGAGCCTGAGATAGAGACTTGGGCTGAGCTGAAACGGATTATGAAGAAGAGGTTTGTGCTTGTGACACATCAAAGGGAGCTAATGCACAAGTTCCAATCGATGAAGCAAGGCAACAAGACGGTGGAAGAGTACTGGATTGCATTGGAGATGGCAATGAACCAAGCTGGTGTTGTTGAGGAGGAACAAGCTACTATGTCTCAGTTTTATTATGGTTTAAATACTGATATTGCTCAGGTTCTTGAGTTGCAGCGATATGATGACTTGGAGGACATGGTTGCACTAGCCGCCAAGATTGAGAAGCAACTTAAGGTGAATAAGGGAGGGAAGTCATCCCATTACACCAGTTGGAGTGCCAGTGCTAAGTACACCAAGCATAAGGTGGGGAGTTAGAGTAAACCTACCTATGGAACACCCCAGGCGACACCATGGAAAGGAAAAGAGGAGTCGAAATCTGCTCCAACTAAAGAAACCATTGCACCTACAGGGAAGTTTAGGGATATCAAATGTTTCAGATGCTTTGGGAAGGGACATTATGCTGCTCACTGTCCAAATAAGAAGGCTATGATGGTCAAGGAGAATGGAGACATCTATTCTGAAGATGATGAAGATGTCGATCCCAATATGCCTGAATTGGAGGATGTCCAAGATGATTCTGAAGAAGATGTGGTGCGCAAGTTGTATGTCACTCGAAGGGTGTTGAACATGAAACAAAGAGATGATGGGAGTGAGCAGAGAGAACATCTTTCACACTAGATGCATGATTGGAGACAAGCCATGTAGTATGATGGGATTGGAGAGTTTGAAGCATCCACGACCTTACAAGCTTCAATGGTTGAATGATTCTGGAGAAGTGAAAGTCACCAAACAGGTTCTAATTTCATTCTCCATTGGTCGATACACTGATCAGGTTCTATGTAATGTTGTACCTATGTAGGCTTGTCATATCTTGTTGGGTAGGCCTTGGCAATTTGATAGAA
This sequence comes from Turnera subulata, assembly GCA_028386065.3. Taxonomy (NCBI): domain Eukaryota; kingdom Viridiplantae; phylum Streptophyta; class Magnoliopsida; order Malpighiales; family Passifloraceae; genus Turnera; species Turnera subulata. The sequence goes on from JAKUCV010004253.1 coordinate 3,814, forward strand.
AGGTGTTTCATAATGGCCACAAGAATCGGTACACATTCACTTGGGGAGATAGGAAGGTGAACTTGGGAGCATTATCTCCTTTAGAAGTGTATGAGAATCAGTTGTTTATGCAGAAAAGTGTGGAAGCTTGGATGAAGGAGAAAGAGGCCGAATCGGCTACACTTAGTGAGGGTGAGAGGAAAGCCGAGGGCTTTGCAAAAGGAGAGCCTAAACTAAGTGTAAAAGGTGAGGGTGATGTCGACAAGAGAGTGAGTACAAAAGGAGAGCATGTCGACACCACTAAAGAGCGAAAAGAAGGATGATATGCTAGATGAATTGCATGGTGCATGTTTATTTTCTAAAATTGATCTTATGAGTGGTTACCATCAGACTAGGATGAAAATTGGTGATGAATGGAAAACTGCTTTTAAAACAAAACATGGTTTATATGAATGGTTAGTTATGCCTTTTGGACTGACCAATGCACCTAGTACCTTTATGAGGTTAATGAACTATGTTTTGAGATCTTTTATTGGGAAATTCGTGGTGGTTTACTTTGATGATATCTTAATTTATAGCAAGAGAGTTGATGATCATGTTGAGCATCTTAGGTTAGTCTTGGATGCCCTAAGGGCTGCGAAATTATTTGCTAAGATTTCAAAGTGTTCTTTTTGCTTGGATCATGTTATCTTTCTTGGTTATATGGTAAGTGCTAGAGGCATTGAGGTTGACCAGGAAAAAGTAAAAGCCATCAAGGAGTGGCCAACTCCAACAACAGTAAGTGAGGTAAGAATTTTTTCATGGACTTGCTAGCTTTTATAGGAGGTTTGTGAAGGATTTTAGTACTGTTGTTGCACCTCTTAATGAGATTGTCAAAAAAGAGGTTGGATTTAAGTGGGGGGAGAAACAGGTTGCGGCATTTAATGAATTAAAGAATAGACTTTGTTCTGCTCCTATATTGAGATTCCCTGATTTTAACTCTACATTTGAGGTTGAATGTGATGTTTCTTGAGTAGGTATTGGTGCTGTTTTGTTGCAGGAAAAACGACCTATTGCTTATTTTAGTGAGAAGTTGAAGGGGGCACAGCTCAATTACTCTACTTAAGACAAAGAGTTGTATGCCTTGGTTAGGGCATTACAAACGTGGCAGCATTATCTGTGGCCTAAGGAGTTTGTGATCCACACGGATCATGAGAGCTTAAAGTATTTAAAAGGCCAAGGTAGGCTAGGTAAGCGCCATGCTAAATGGCTGGAATTCATTGAGACGTTCCCTTATGTTGTTAAATACAAGCAAGGAAAAGATAATGTCATAGCTGATGCTTTGTCTTGGAGGTATTCTTTGATTACATCTCTTACATCTAAGTTGGTTGGATTTGAGCATATAAAAGAGTTGTATTCTGCTGATGCCGATTTTGCTATGGTGTTTGATGCTTGTGAACATGCTGCATTTAATAGGTTTTATCGCCATGAGGGTTACTTGATGCGTGATAATAAGTTATATGTGCCTGTGTGTTCTATGCGTGAGTTGCTTGTTAGGGAAGCTCATGATGGAGGCTTGGTGGGACATTTTGGTATTGCTAAGACTTTAGACATCTTGCATGAGCATTTTTATTGGCCTAACATGAAAAAAGATGTGGAAAAAGTTTGTGCAGGTTGTATACCATGTCGCCAAGCCAAGAGTAAGGTGCAACCTCATGGGTTGTACACTCCTTTACCTGTTCCTGATTATCCTTAGACTGATATATCCATGGATTTTGTGATTGGTTTGCCTAGGACTAGGAAGGGTAGAGACATCATATTTGTTGTTGTGGACAGGTTTAGTAAAATGTCGCACTTTATTGCATGTCACAAAACAGATGATGCTGTACATGTAGCTAATTTGTTCTTTAGGGATGTAGTACGTTTGCATGGCATTCCTAGGACAATCATATCGGATAGAGACACTAAGTTCTTGTCTCACTTTTGGCGTGTACTTTGGAGTAGATTAGGGACCAAGTTGTTGTTTTCTACTACTTGTCACCCTCAAACAGATGGCCAAACAGAAGTGGTAAATAGAACTTTAGGTACTCTACTGCGTGCTGTTGTGGGTAAGAATCTGAAAACTTGGGAAGAATGGTTGCCTATGGTCGAATTTGCATACAATAGGAGCATTCATTCTTCTACTGGTTATTCGCCTTTTGAAATTGTTTATGGTTTTAATCCACTGACCCCTTTGGATTTGTTGCATATTCCTTTGAAAGAAATTGCTAATGCAGATGGACACAAAGGGCTAAGTTGGTGAAATCTATTCATGAGAAGGCAAGACAGCACATTGAGAACAAAAACCTAAAGGTGGCGCAAAGAGTCAATAAAGGGCGCAGGGTTGTTCACTTTGAGCCTGGAGATTGGGTTTGGGTGCACTTTAGGAAGGAGAGGTTCCCTCAACAAAGGAAATACAAGTTGGATGCAAGAGGGGATGGACCTTTTCAAGTCTTGCAACGCATTAGTGATAATGCCTACAAGATTGATCTGTCTGGTGAGTATAGAGTGAGTGCTTCGTTTAATGTTGCTGATCTTTCTCCATTTGACATTGCAGGTTTAGATTCGAGGACGAATCCTTTTAAGGCGGGAGGGAATGATGCAATAAGGAGCCTTCAAGCACCATTGGAGAGGAAGATGGCGCCATGGCACTTCCTCAAGGTCCAATTACAAGAGCAAGATCAAAGATGCTCAAGAATCAGCTCTTGGTTCGCATTCAAGCATTCTTGAACAAAGAGTTGCATGAAGACATCCTGATCAAGCTTGGAGAGAAGCTGAAATAGAAGCCCGTTTATTTGCTGTCAATTAAGGAGTAATTGACTCAAGAGCATCATTGGGGCCTAGTCGACATTGGTTGCTGTCCATTAGGGCCAAGACGACATATCTTTAGTTTTACAATTTAAGATTGCCGAATTTTATAATAAACTCTCTTTTATGAATTCGACTTGGGTTATGTTTTTAATTATATTGTTGGGTCAAGTCCAATATTAATTAGTTGGTTAATTTGGGCTTAAGTTATTTGGGGTTTTATTTATAAGGTTTTAATTAGTGTCCAATTAATGTGGGCTCAATTAAAAACCAGGTTCCATTAGGGTTAGGGTTTTGGCCAAATCTGGTCCAAACTAGGGTTCAGGGTTTCGGTACCTAGTGAGGCCGACCTATGGTTATTAGATTTAGTATAAATATGTTCTTTTGTGGATGTTGAAGAGGTTAGAGATTTTGGAAAATAAAAATTACGGTTTCTCTTAAGAGAGTTTCTTTTCTGTTTGAGTGATTCAAACAAATCTTGAGTGCTGATGCTCTTGGAAACCTTGAGTGCTGATTCTCTAGGTTTATTCTAGGGAGTTAGAATAACTTTTCAGGTGTGCAAATCTGTGGTGTAATTCTGAATTCCTAGTTGCTAACGTTTGACTCTCTTGCTGATTAGGGTTTCACTTGTTGGCGCATTCTTGTGTGTTAAAGCCTTATTGTTTCCTTCATGCTGATTTGGGAGGAATAAGGGTTGAAGATTCACAAAGTTTGATTGAGATTGAGGTGAGGACCACAATCTGATTCAGTAGGAATTCTGGTGCTGATTCTAGGATTTCTGCCGTTTCATAGAGGATGATGAAGAAGGTCTGATGGCGAATATGCTGAAAGTGAGCAAAGAAGCAGTAGCTTCTACTGCTGAGAAGATTCTTGTGGTTTCTAAGAAACCAATCGAGAAACCAAAGGAGATACATGCTTTGGAGTCCGTCTCCACCATTGAGGGCATTGGACAGAAGAAAAGGAAGCGACAATTAGCCACTCCTAAGAAGAATACTGGGATTTCCATTCAGGAACCAATTGATGAAGTGGTTGCAAAGAAATTGATGTCGTGTCTACTGTCACAAATGGTTCCTGCAAGTGTACAGGGTAGTTGTAGTACTTTATCAAGGTCATATCCACAGGGACTGGGTTGAGCCTGTTACTCCTTAATTAGACAAATTAGGCTTGAAACAAAATCAGAAGTGAATTTTTAGGGTGAATGCTAGTAAAAATTAAATCAAGCAAGAATAAGAAGTAATGAGTAGGAAAACATCAGATTTGGTGAAGTCTTAGGCATCTGGGATTCACATGCCTTGCCTTTATGCTCTAAATTGCTCAACNGGACTGGGTTGAGCCTGTTACTCCTTAATTAGACAAATTAGGCTTGAAACAAAATCAGAAGTGAATTTTTAGGGTGAATGCTAGTAAAAATTAAATCAAGCAAGAATAAGAAGTAATGAGTAGGAAAACATCAGATTTGGTGAAGTCTTAGGCATCTGGGATTCACATGCCTTGCCTTTATGCTCTAAATTGCTCAACAGCATTATAACAGGCTGAGCCTATTTGATGCCCTGTGTTTAATGAGATATCTTGAAGGGGCTCCCAACCTAATGTATTTCTAATGGCTTTTGATCTTATTGATAGTTCCCTAAGCTTCTATTTACCCCCTATCACTAGAATAGATGTCCGCTTAGAGGTGAGGTTTAGTGTTGGTGCTAAGTACCCACAGTCTCTCCCTATCTTCTTTCGAACGGCTAGGGAGTGAAGGCTGACTATTGTTGGTCTAGCATACTTGGCTTCTTCTTTCGGTCCTTCACCAAGCAGCTACTTGATTAGAATAAGCTTCTCAATAATAAATCAAGAATCAGATTAAAATGGTATTATCTTTTCTACTGTGCTGCCACAGGCTGAGCCAGTACTGAGCCTGTGGACAACACAAAATCGATTATAAGATTAGTTCTTGCAGGTGCTTTCAACCTATACTGAACCCACTTGTTTTCACTCACAGATTCCTCTAAAGATTCTCGCTCATCCTAATGCTTTGGCATCGATCAAACCAAGTTGATTAAGAATTGGTGTTGAGGCTAATTCCTCAATTAGTTCCTAACTTCTGCAAAACTAAGAACTAAGGGTTGGTTGTTGTTGTTCCAGCAACTATGGTTTCTCCTTTCGGTCCTTCACCTAGCTACCTGTAATTATGCATGGGTTTCATCAAGACTCAGACATGGAACACGTTTGCAATAACCAAAACAAGAAAAACAGGTTAAGAACATGAGATGAGCAATTTATTGCAATAAGAACAGAGACATGCTTCACCCCTTCAACGTAAGAGGGGTTGTTTAATTCATAATCTGAAGTACAAAATCAATGGGGATAAAGGTTGGCATAAGGATTGGAAGAAATCTGGAGGTTAGAGACAACACGATTTCTGCCTAGAAAAGGCTGCAGAATTGTGTTTCCACTTGAACCCTTTGTTCTAAAACTTCTGCAGATATGGGTGTTTGATCGATGGTGTATTCGACGCCCAATTCTTCCTTCCTTCTTCCTATTTATAGGCTTGGATCCTCTTCTTCTCTCTTTTCTCCCACTTGCTGGAAGGTATGGAAGTTGGGAAAGTTGAGTTTCTATTGCCCATCTTGCTCCTCGAGATAAGGTACCATGGAAGGCGTGCCTATGGGGTGAATTCTTCAGATCTGCAGATTTTAGAGGACTTTGGGGGAGGATAATAGTTCTTTAATTGCAATATTCTTTGGGTGTATGTATTATCCCCTCTTTCCCATACCTAAAGTCTTCTGAAATTCTTAGGTGATAATTGCAGAGTTGAAAGTTTTGCAAGTGGTGAAGCTCTGCAAGTGGCTGAGTTTTAAATTCATTCTTCGCTTTTTCTGGTCATCCGCAAATTCTACACCGAGCCTGTGCTAGGCCTGTGTTGAGGCTGTGTGCAATCTCTTTCCATTTTTTTTTGTAATTGAATTCAGCTCTTCTTGCGATTGATGTGGTGGCATGATGACTTTGTGGATCAAGGCAAAGGTGGTGAAATCCAGTGGAATTTTTGTGATTGGAGGGGGATTCGTGGCTCTCTACCGATTCTGCAATGAACAACAGGCCCGAAACAGGCTCATGCTGTGCCAGAGGCTGTTTCTTCGAATCTTCCAATAAAAATTTCGAAAATCCTTCAAATGGTTGAGGTGGGATGTGCAGGGTGAATTCATGAAATAGGGCCATCATGCTCGGCTCAAATGGGTTTGCAGTGGTTGATGAGTGAAGTGTAGGTTGGTGTAGTCTTTTTGGTGCGCCAAAGATGGCCTAGATCCTTTCCTTGCGTGTAGCCCTTGCTTAAATTTCACCTTAACAGAGGTAAGGGCCTGTTCTAGGGTAAACAGGCTGAGCCTGTTTCATTTAGAGAATTCTTTAACAGGATCTTTCTCTTCTGACAGAATTCATGGAATGCAGTTGTTTGATTATTCCTACTCTACTTGTTTTTGAAAAAAAATAAGGCAAGTCATGAGATTAGAGTCTGAGTAGAATTAAATGGAACAAGAGAGAGTGCATAAATATAAAGACAGGCTCACATTGGGAGAAACATAGTGAAAATAGATAAAAATTGAAATTGCATTACATGAACACTGGAAAGTACATAGGATAATTGCACCCTAAAATACCCCAAACTGAAAATCTTGCAGTGTCCTCACTGTAGAAACAGAACAAAAACAGGGTGCAATAACAACAAAGTCACACAAATAAAAGAAACACACTTCTAAAAATGAAAAGATAAAAGAGCTAGTCTAAGATACATGGACACAAAAATACCCCAAAGTGAAAGTCAAGCGATGTGTAGTGGGGTTAAGTCAATCTAGACTAGGTTAGCATGTGCTGCTGGTGAGGGATGAGTTAGTTTCTGGGCCTTTTCTTCCCAGATGGTGGCTGTGGGGGTGCTTGCGGTGGATTTCGCGTGATAAGTTTTTTATATTCAACAACTCCCTTTAAAAAATAATCGCAAAAATCTACTGGTCAGTGCCCTTGCCATGTTGAGTTCAATTGTATTTGTTGGCCCGTGTACTGGTTGTGGAATTCTCTCATGACACAAGCCTGTGTCTCTGCATTCCTCCTCAATTCTGTGATCCCCCGAGTGATGATGGTGCACATTTCCCCCATTGAACCTGTGAGGCGGATCTCTTGGGCAGAAATGCTCTCCTGGAGGCGCTGTTGACGTTCCCCTTGAGTAGTGTGGGCTTCTTCTAGGTGGTTCTGATTTTGTAGGATTGGGATGAGTTGTTGACCAATCCAATCCTGCATCTGCTCAAGGATATCCAGCAATTGATCTCGAGTAACTGCTGAATGGGGACCTCTTGCTCGGCCTGTTCTTCTTCTTCCTGTTGTGCCGGTTCTTCATCCCTTTCCTCCCCTGTTCCTCTCTATCTTCTTCCACGCTAAGGGGCGGGTCGCCATTTCCCGGGGGCATTCCTGGTTGCGTTTGGATCGACCATCGGTTCGTGTTGGCTGGGAGGTGGGGGTGGATTGGCTAGCCGTGGTGACGGTTTTGAATTTAGAGGTGGCGGAGCAGGTGCGAGGGCGTTTAGAGGGCCAGGTTGGGGTTGTTGGTCGGCTAGGGGTTGGTGTGAGGGTGGCGGTGGATGATTCAGGGGGTGGTTCTATCATCATATCGATTATTTCCGATTCAGAGACGGCAGTCAACTTTTTGGGGCACACCTCGATGGTGGGGGTGGTGGTTTCAATTTCGGGAGGGGTGTCTAGGTTTAAGTCTATCCCGTCGCCGGGGCTTGTGAGTTAGGACGAGGGCGGCGGGTGTAATGGGTGAGTGGGTTTGCTTGTGTTGATGGTGAGGGAGTGTCTGAGGCGGTGGTTATGGTTTCTGTGGGTGGTGCAGGCAAGGCAAGGAGGGGTACGATTGGGGTGTGGGAGGGTATAGGCGATCGAACTCGCTGATGAGGATGTGGAGGGGAGGGAGGTCTGAGGGTAATTGGGTGTGGGGGTGACGGGGAAGGGTTGTAGTGGTGGTGGGCTGATGGGCAGGTTTCTTTGGATAAATTGGAAGAGGGGGCGGGTTATGGTGTAGGTGGCCGGTTTTTCTGTGGTGGGGTTAGTGTTAAGTTTGTTGGAGGAGGAAGGAGGTGTTGTGGGTGGGCTGTTTTTGTTGCCGCCGGCCAAGATGGTGAAGGGAGGAATTTTGGTGTTTTAGGGTTTGCAGAAGGGAGGAATTTTGGGGTATTTTGATGTTTTAGGGTTTGCAGTAGTAGGTAGGCGAGTTGAAGAAGATGATGCGAAAACTAGAGGGGCAGAGACTTTTTATAGCCAATGAACAATTGTAAAATTGGTAAAGCGGTGGAAAGATGAAAGGTTATGTCTGTTGGATAATGATTGTTGCCACCCACTCTTTATGTGTGTGCCCCCCCTTTTCAAAGTTTGGGTGGTGTCTATTCGCATGAATGACACGTGGTGAGGGGGGTATAATTATGTTGGGCAGAATTTATGACGCGTGAGACAAATCTTCCCCTGTTCTTCTTTTTGCGCCGGGTACTGTAGTCGAAACAGGCTGAGCTTGTTTGTAACTACAGGGCCACAGGCTGTCCTTTGGTAGAGACATTATGTACAAGGGAAAAATTGTTTTCGAGACCCGAATTCTAGCGTTCCGTTCGAGGCCCCCTATTTGCTAAATATCCTATAAGTGCGAGAAATCATGTAGATGAGTGGTTAGATTAAGATGGAAGTTCGACACAGACTCAGCCTGTGATGAGGATGTGGTGAGCCTGTGTAACATCAAAATACTCCTTTTTGTAAAAATTATTGAAGCTAGCTATTTAAGAGGGTATAGAGGAACTTCCCTAACGAAATTCTTTGTAATGGCCCGGATTTTCATAATTTAATTTATGAAATTTTCAGAATTTTTATTCCAATTTTACCCTCGAGGAATTTCCGGGTTTTTGGTCGTTAAAATAAATTATTTTTCCTAGGAAATGCCAATTTTAAGTTAGTATTGTTCTTTGTTCGGGTTTCTTCGGAAGTAAACGTGTTTCTGAGTGAGACGGGGTGTTTATAATAGTTTTTAATAAAACTATGTCGTTTTGAGGGTTTGAAAAAAAAAAACATGGCATTGACTGGACGGGGCGGGTTGACGCGTCGTTCTCTTAGCCGGCCAAACCCTAACCCAACTTCTTTCTCCTTTCTTTTCTTTTCTTCTTTTCCTTTTCCTTTCTCTTTCTTTTCTATTTCTCCTCCCACCGCTTCCCTTCAACCTCTCTCTCCTGAATTCATTGCCTTCTCTTTTTTGTTCTCTGTTCTCTCTCACGAGCACACAAAGCCACCACCACCATCTCTTCCTATCTTCCTCCCTGGCTTGGCAACTACTGTTTGCCACTGCCTCCATCCGCCACATCGAGGAAGGAGACGCTTGGAGGTCTGGTGGCGGGTCCGTAGTTCGAGCTCGCCGCCGCCTTCTGGTAAGTGCCTCCTCTGGCTCACTCTTTCTTTTTCATTTCTCTTCTTTCCGGCGACATGATGTTGCTCGGGTTGTCTTTTAATCGGGTTTTGGTTTCGTTTTGTTGTTGTTGGGTGTTGGATCGGTGGCGAGTTTGTGGTGGTTGTCGGACGTGCTCGGGGTGGCGGTTGTGCAATAGTCTGGTGGGTTATTTTCGGCAGTGGTCGTCGGTGTTGTCCCTGGTCAGATCTGGTGCTCTTGTTGGCTTTCTTATTTACGGGCAGAGTTCAGGGGCTCGGGTTTTGGTGCTAGCTTTATAGAGACAGAACGGGCAGTGAGGATGCGTACTTTCGGTAAGAATTCGAGGCCAATTTCCTTTCTGTTCGTTAAGTTCTGCTGTATGAATTGGATTGTTGGTTGAATATCTTTTTTTTGGATGTGTCTGGTCGGTAGCAGAATGACTTTGGGTTATTTTCTCGGCTTTGGTGTATTTTCCGGCGAGGTTGGCCGGAATCCGGCGAGCTCGGGAATTTTTCGGCGAGGGCTCGGGTTTTGTTTCGACAAGGCAAAATATTTCCGGCTTGAGGGTATCTCTTTTGTTATGTTTCAATCTCATTCATGGCATGTATTATTAAACAAGTACTTTCATGTATCGGGAATACCGGGTTAGTGGAAACCGTGTGTGGGGGTGTGAGAGTGTGCGGCCAGAAATTTACCGATACGGGTAGAACCATAGGCCGGGAATATTTGGGCTCGGGAAAGACCTTAGAACGGTATTTAGGAAAAATCGGGCCCAGGCCCAACTAACTAACTGTAAAAACCTTGAGACTTTGATGGATCTTAAGATATGGGCTTGAGGCCCAATGGCATAACTTGTTAGATAGTGACTTTAAGGAATGGGCTCTATGCCCAAATTCATAATGGGGGCTTATTGTGGACTTAAGGAAGTGGGCCTTAGGCCCGAGAAATTGTTTTGAACTTAGATGGGCTTAAGCCCGGTAAACCTTAAGTCCCAAACTTTTGGAGTTTTGGTGAGGAGAAATACCCTTTTGGGCTTAGACCCTGAAATTACATAACCGGGTAGTTTGGAACAGATTTTACTCAGTTGAGCATATAAGTATCAAGCATGCACAGTTTGTTATAATTGTTTTGTAATTATTGTGTGTGCCGGTATTTAGGCACGGGTAATACCTCGGGAGCTGGAGGATCTGTCTTGTGGAAAGCTCCACAGGATAATCATCGTTGAGGTGACTTTATAAGTCTTTTTATGTTTGTATGCATGTGCTTGTTAGATTGGTTTGTCTGGGTTACATGCCTTGTTTGCTAACATGCCGTGATCTGTATTGTGTGCCTGTGTATTGCTATTTGCTGGACAAGCATGTCTTGCTTAACTGTTATGGGATATAACATGCGATATGATTTTGGGTGAACTGTGTGATGTGATGTGGGTTGGAAACCCGGATGTTGATTTAATGAATAATTCACACAACCCTGATAAATCATAGCTTTTTGGCACACATGAACTCTTAAGTATGAATAAGAATGATATACTATAAAAGATATTCTACTGTGTGCTGATGACCGGTTGGTTCGAGCGGGAAGTGATACCCCTCGAGTTTGCATGCGGGATAGCATGGTATATGCGGTTTAGCATATGGGTCTGTGATGACCGGTTCTACCTCCCTCCTTCTACCTCCCTCTTTCTACCTCCCTCTTTCTCTCTCTCTATGGTGATATTTGGGCTATATGCCTGGTTATATTGGGCTTTCGCCCTGGTTGTCCCATGAGACGGGACCGAGCTCGACGCACACAGTAGGGGGGCCCTGAATAATAAATATAATAATAAAATTTAACACACAAACAGATGTACAATATAAACTGTATGCTTATATGTGGTTGGCATGTTAGTACTGGTTATTGGCATGTTATTGTGCTTGTTTCTCTACTCTCCCTTCGAGCTTGCTTTGCGCACCTACATAACTAGATTTATACTGCTCACTGAGAAGGCCACTCACGTAATCGCCACCACTGTTTTTCAGACTCTTAGTTAGCGTGCAGTCTCTCTCCTCCTTTCCGGAGTACGGACGTGGATATCCCAGCAGGTAGCTGTGCTTCTTCTCCCGGTTGGATCCATAGAGCCGACATGCATATCATTTTCTTTTCTTACTTTTATTTTGTCTTGACTTTCCGCTGCAGTGGATTTTGTTGAGAAGTCATTCTTGATTTAGATTACATTGTCGGCGGGTTCCGGGGTTTGATACTTGATGTTATTTCGGCTGTTTGTCGGGTTGATTTATGGCTTGATAAGCTGGTTACACTTGATCTTTATGACATCTCGATTTAATAAGATATTCTGATATTGTTTTGGTGTTGGATTTTTGTGTCCCGGGTTTCAGGGGCATTTTGGTAAATTTCTTTTGAATAAGTATTTTTATTTGTAAAATTGGGACACAGGTGTTTCAGCTTGGTAGCGGAGCAGGCTTCAGATCTTTGGTTTTCAAAAGTGTTTTAAACTTTGTTTTCAAAGTGATTTCTGTTTAAGCCTGTTTCTGGATTTATAACTTTAAAAGTGTTTTTGACCCATTTGCATTCATATAGGCGTTGATATGGATCACCAGGGGCAGCACAATGCTGAGGATGACGTCGCTACTCATGTCTCCGACAACATGTCGGTGATGCAGGTTCCCATTGGACAGAGGAACAATAATGCAGCAGGGAATAATGCTGCAGGTGGTGGAGAACAGAATGTTGTGCCACCCGTACCACCTATTATGGACCCAGCGTTCCAGCAGTATCAGGCCTTTTTGCAGTGGCAATAGTTTCAGCAGTTTCAGCAGCAGCAGCAGGGTGCTCAGCTGGTTGCACCTGCTGTGGTAGGTGGTATGGAGAGTGGTTACAAACATATGGATAAATCAGCAGCTAAGGAGTTCTCGGGTGAGAAAGTCAGTGCAAAGGATTCCGATGATTGGTTTCGTCAGGTGGAGAATGTTCTGGAGAAGTTCGTGTGTCCGCTTGGGCACTGGGCACGGTTTGCTGCACACAAGTTCACGGGATATGCATTGACATGGTGGTGTGGACTTTTGAGAACCTACCGAGGCCTGTGGAGATGCCATGGGAAAATTTCAAGGAGAAATTCTACAAGGAATTTCTCACTGTTGGTTTTCTGGAGGAGCAGAAGAAGCAGTGTCTTGAGGTGAAGCAGGGACTAGAGGAGTCGGTGTCAGCATTCAGGATCCGGTTTAGCATCCTTCTCTCTTATGCTAGGGAGTTTGTGCCCGATGAGGTGACTAAGTGTAGGCGGTTTGTTAACGGCTTACGTACAGATTTGGCGTTAGCTGTGGCTGGTGGAGGGCACAAGACTTGGGAGGCAGTTTGTGAGGCTGCTTTGGATGCTGAGAGGGTACAGTTGATTGGACTGGAGGCTCGGGCAGTCAAGCAGAAGAAGCAGTCTTCTGCTCCTGGACAGAAGAGGCAGTATTCTGATACCGGAGATGCAGACTATTCTGGTGGACAAGGTTCTTCTTATCGAGGTTCGAAGAAGTCCCGAGGGCAGAACTATCAGGATGGACCAGGCAGATCCTCGGGAGGACAGTCCTATCAGTCTGGATCTCAGGGACGGGGTTCCTCGGCACGATTCTCGGGTACATGCTGGTATTGTAATAAGCCGGGACACCAGAAGTCAGCTTGTTACAAGTGGATTAAAGATAGTGGTGGTAGTAGTTCCCAGTATACAGTGCAGAGTTCTGTAGCCAGTGGTGCTGTTTCTTCTGGTCCGAACAGGGGTGGCGGACAGCAGGATCGAGGTCATGGGGGTTCGGGAGCTTCGAACTGCGGGGGTGCGACTCAGTCTGCTGCAGCTCCTTGGGTTTATGCCATCACCCGAGAGGAGGCTGCTAATGCCCCAGAGGTTATAGCAGGTACATTTATAGTTTTTGGTCAGTATGCACGTGCTTTAGTTGATCCAGGTTCAACACACTCTTTTGTATCACGTGCATTCAAGACCACTCATAACATAGAGGATGATAACATTAGTAGACCCCTGAGAGTCCGTTTACCCACAGGTGATATAGTAGTTGTTGATAGGGTTTGTAGAGATGTATCAATAGAGTATGATAGTGAGAGTTTTTCTTTTGATCTTGCTGTCATGGACTTGGGAGAGTTTGATGTTATCTTAGGCATGGATTGGTTGTCCAGACACCAGGCAGCAGTTGATTGTCGGGCCAGGGAAGAGTCTTTGTCTTCTCTGTTGGGGCGTAGATTGGTGTTCGTTGGAGAGCGAAGAGCCCTATCGGCGTGTTGTATCTCGGTCATCCAAGCTTTCAGGATGATCCGAGAAGGTTGTGATGCTTTTCTAGCTCATGTGGTCGATTCTTCGGTACCAGTACCTGGAGTGGAGGATATTCCAATTGTTCGGGAGTTTCCCGATGTTTTTCCTGATGATCTACCTGGGCTGCCTCCGGAGCAGGAGGTGGAGTGTACAGTTGACTTGGTACCGGGAGTTGCACCTATTTCTATACCGCCCTACAGGATGGCTCCGACGGAACTTCAGGAGTTGAAGAAACAACTGGAGGAGTTGGGGTGCCCCGGTCTTGTTTGTGAAGAAGAAGGATGGCAGTATGCGGATGTGTGTGGACTATAGGCAGTTGAACAAGGTGACTGTGAAGAACAAGTATCCTTTGCCTAGGATTGATGACTTATTCGATCAGTTGCAGGGTGCATCTGTATTCTCGAAGATTGATTTGCGATCTGGTTACCATCAGGTTCAGATTGCAGAGCAAGACATACCGAAGACTGCATTCCGCACTCGGTATGGTCATTATGAGTTTGTGGTTGTTCCATTTGGTCTGACGAATGCACCGACAGTGTTTATGTGTATGATGCAACAGGTCTTCCATGAATTTCTGGACCGATTTGTGGTAGTGTTCATCGATGATATTTTGGTCTACTCGAGTAGTAAGGCCGAACATGAGGACCACTTGAGACAGGTTTTGCAGAGGTTGAGAGAAGAATAGCTCTATGCCAAGCTCAGCAAGTTCGCGTTTTGGTTGGATGAGGTCGCGTTCCTTGGGCATATTGTGTTCGGTGAGGGCATTAAGGTAGACCCGGCGAAGAATAAGGCAGTCATGGATTGGGAGCCACCGAAGAATGTACCGGAGATACAAAGCTTCCTTGGACTTGCTGGTTACTACCGAAGGTTCATTGAGGGTTTTTCCTTGATTGTGCCATGACAAAGCTGTTGAGGAAAGACTGTACCTTTGTCTGGGATGACCATTACTAGAAGAGCTTTGAGGAGTTGAAGAGTCGGTTGACTTCTGCACCGATTTTGACTGTTCCAAGACCTGGAGTGGAGTACACGATGTTCAGTGATGCTTCTGGTTTGGGCTTGGGATGTGTTTTGATGCAGGAGGGTTGGGTGATTGCTTATGCCTCCAGGCAGTTGAGAACTCACGAGAGGAACTATCCGACCGTGGATCTGGAGTTAGCTGCTATGGTTTTCGCTTTGAAAATCTAGAGACACCATTTGTACGGTGAGAAGTGTCGGATTTTCACGGATCAAAAGAGTTTGAAGTACATCATGACCCAAAGGGAGCTTAATATAAGGCAGAGATGTTGGATTGAGCTTCTGAAGGATTACGATTGTACTATCGAGTACCATCCAGGCAAGGCCAATGTTGTTGGAGATGTACTGAGCCAAAAGAGAGTGGCTTCTGCGGATGAGGAACCGGTTTCTTATGCTTTGCCTTCCTTGGTGGAGCTGAGGTCGTTGGAAGCACAGTTGGAGGTGGATGTTACAAGAGCGTTGCTTGCTAGTTTGAGCATCCAGCCGACCTTTCGGGATAAGATCATGGAGTTCCAGTTTGGTGATCCTCATCTAGCAGAGTTGCGGGATAAGGCTCTCGGTGGAGAGAGTTCTTTTTTCTATGTCCGGGAGGATGGTGCTTTGATAACCAGTGATCGGTTGTGTCTTCCAGATGAAACGCCCGTTTCCCAAATTGTCCAATTTAATTAATTAAAATATGTGAAAAGACCAATTTGCCCTTTCTTCCCGGGATACGATACAAACAACATAATCAACATACAATTATACAATAAATTATACAAGAAAGCGAGTATGCAGCGGAAGACAAAACATATAATAAGATGTATGCCGTGAACTCTATGGATCCGACCCGAGTAGAGGATAACACCGCCTCCTGCTGATATGCACCACAGCTCAAAGAACAGTTAACCTGTGGAAAGACTATGAGGGGGTGAGACCAACCACTGTCTCACCGCAAACAAATAAACCATAGAGTACAACTACAAATCAACCACAAACACGCCGACATTAAGCAGTAGCAATCACAGTGCACAAATAAGTCACAATACACAACACAAGTCATCATCAGACTTCAAACCATCACTTATCATTTCTGATATTATTATCGTTGTTATTAGGATTAAATATTTTTATTAGGGCCCTCTACTGTGTGCGTCGAGCTCGGTCCCGTCTCATGAGACAACCAGGGCATAAGCCCAATATAATCTGGGCAAGGCCCAATCCAAACACTGAGAGAGAGAGATAGACAGAGAGAAAGAGGGAGGTAGAAAGGGGGAGATAGAAAGAGGGAGGTAGAACCGGTCATCACAGACCCATATGCTAAACCGCATATACCATGCTATCCCGCATGAAATCCCGAGGGGTATCACTTCCCGGTCGAACCAACCGGTCAATAGCCCCACAGTGCAATTATTATAGTTCGTTATTCTCAATTATGCTTAAAGAGTTGTGCCATATGTTATGATCAAATAGGGTTGTGTGGATTTAATATCTTATTCTCAAGTCCGGGCCTCCAGCCCTCAAGTAATCATTTCTTAATCATACAACATATCATGCTCAACTGGCATACCAAATTACATAGGCTCACAGTTCACATAATCATGCGCTCAACAACAAAGATATCATCATCATGATACACCGTGCAACAACAACAACAACACAACAGGCATACATGCATACAACGTTAAATGCCAAACAAATGTTATCACTTAATGAACCATAACAAATAACCGAGTATTGTAGGCAGTACGCATACAAAGGTTAATATGTCCTCACCTTAAGTCATCTTGAAGTCAGGGCTCTATCCGGCTACTCCTCAAGAATATCCAGTGCCTAAACATGTAGTCACATGTTCCACTTATATATTCATTCAAAAGACAAAAGATGCAAGTGTGTTCTATACTTGGCTATAGAAACTCATTATACACAACTCTCAATATGATATTGGACATAAAGAGGTACTACAGGGCAAACCCAAATATTTTTTTTTTAAAACACCACTTTAAAAGCTTGATACAAACCTAGTATATATATATATTATTTTCAAATGTTTACTATCCGGCCGAAACCTTTAAGAACGACACCCCATTTCCTCCATTTTAAGCTAGGACCTTGTGTCCAAATTGTAAAAATCAGAAAGACTAAATAATACCTTTGTTTCTTTTGAATACAGCCTTTGAAAGCACAAGAAAAAACAACCTCGGGCTTAAAGCATTAGACACCTGACCAACTTGTCAACTTCATTTCCGATCATTGACTTTAAGCTCAACATAAGTGTATAGTTATATATATATATATATATATATATATATATATATGTAAGAAGGCCATGCACTGAAACCATTTTAGAAATCACTAGTCAAGTCTAAAGAAAATTTCAAGCGTGTAAGTGATGACCTCAGAATTCAAAAACAATATTTAATACTAAACAAGTGGCTTATAAGATAATAGCCCAATTAAGGAGACCAGCTATCTTTGCTGTCCAAAATCTATTCGTGTAAATACAGTTTCATGGTCAAGACTTCAATCCACCACAAATTCATTATACAAGATTGGGCGGTTTGTTTATTAGCCTACCGCAAACTCATTAAACAAGATTGAGCAGTTTGTTTATTAGCCTTGCACCGATATGCTTAAATGAACAAGTGTTCTAAGTAACTGCTCACAGGTGCCAACTTACAATTATGGAAGAATTAAATATTTATTTAATAGAAATAATTACTGAAATCCCAATCACGTATATATATAAATACCCAAAATTAGATAAAACATGGGCATCACAGCATCAGACTGTGTCCAACCCGCAAAACAGCACCATTCCAAATCATGAACCTCAAATTCTATCACACAGTCCAAATTAGTTTTCAAAAAAGCGTACACCAGCAATTTTACGTAGAAAGAGGTCTCTAGTTACTTACCAAAATTTCAGCCTCACTGAGAAATCACCAGGCCTAGTCCAATTTAATCTCGCAGGACACCACCTCCCCACCATTAACATATACAAACAAAAAAAACCCGATAATCAAGTCCCGATCAGCAAAGAAAGAGAAGGAAGGCGAAGTACACAAAAGAGAAGGAAGAAGAAAGTTGGGTTGCTACGGGTTCTTACCTGGTTAACAAGTTTGACTACGCCCGTTATTCACACCAACACACCATGATCAAACCCAGGCCATCAATTCCACCAAAATCGCCATTTCATCAACATAGCCCAAAGAAAACCCGATTCAAAACTCAATTACCAAAGCTCGAGTGTTAACAAGAACAAGAGAGAGAGGAAGAGATAAAGGAGAGAAGGAAGAAGGGAAAAAGAAATAAAAAAAAAATCAAAGAGGAGTGGAGAGCGGCCGGTCGTGGGGAAAAAGAAGAGAAAGGGAGGAGGAAAAATGAGAGAGAGAAAAGAATGGCTTTTATAGCCAAGCCCTAGGTTTAGGCTCCCACCAACTACAAAACGGCCTCGTCTTAAAGCAAAACGACGTCACTTCGACCACAGCCCCTCTTTTGGTCAACCCTTAAGTCAAAACATACATAAGTGTGTGTTGTATGTTATAGCTCACCCCAAAACTACACATACCTTGTGTTTTACCCCAAAATACAAATAAATTCTAAAAGAATCCCAACTTCTGATTAATATCAATATAAAAGAAAATATTTCCAAAACAAATAAATTTAATAATAATTTTGTTGACCCAAAAATAATAATAATAATAATAATAATAAAAATAAAAATAATAATTTCTAAAAATTTCGCAAGGGTAAAATTGGAAATTAAATTACAAAGATTTCAAAAATCCCAAAAAAAATTAATTAACGAATATCGGGGCGTTACAGATCTAGCCCACTTAAAAAAATTTTCGTCCTCAAAATTTACATAATAAAATCAATCAACCAAGTGCTTAACGGACACCGTAGGGTGTCATCCGGTATCAAGATACCGTTGGCCGAACTACCAAGTAGAACCATCATGTCCATTAATCACATTTCCAAGCAACAACTCCGATATACCAAGTCGATCATCGACTTAAGTCAAACATGATCTATAGAGCATAAGGTCAAAGCACTAACCAAAAAGTCTTATCCAAACGTCATCAACATTATTGATACCAGAATCCATAAACAATTCCATTTATCATCACTCAATAAAATATATCCAAATCTTTAATCCGATAAGCATATCGTCAGATACCAGAACCCAAAATTGTTATCTAAGTAACAAGATCATCACTTCCATTGTGAATTCCTCAAGACCAACAATCCATAATCTATTTCATGTTCCGAACCTCAAAACAATTCCTTCCCTCACGCCAATTCAGCTAAAATTTGTATAAATCTCGAATTCATACCTTAGGCACTAGAATGCAATCATTACAAAAGTATCACAGTTTTAATTCTATACCTTGGATTCCTCAAGACACATACACCCTTGCATAATTCATACTTATAAATCTATCTCTCGAATCATAATTACCACAATCATCATAACACTTTTGATAAAGAACCCAAATATTACAAGTTCATTCCAACATTTAACCCTATCATACTCCAAACATTTAACTCACATCGCCCAAGACGAGCTCATAAATCTAGCCTTATAACCCAAACATTATCAACATCCACAAGAGATGAGTAAACCTAAACCTCAACATGAGTAGTATAATCAAAACCTCCAATTACATCACCGTTAGAAGTCAAACTTCAATATGAACACAATATCGGCATCCTCAACCCACACACGAAGTATAACCTCGACAAAGATTCATGACCAAAACTTTATTTGTCACAATCACCTTAAGTAACTTAAATCTCAAACAAATTTAAATACCTCAAATATCATTAAAAGAATTTTTCCCCAAATATACCATTTGATCAACCTCAATTAATTCCAAAAGTTATCAGCTCGAACTCTGAGCAAGATTTAATCCATAAAAAAATAATAAAATAAAATTATTCGCAAGCAAATTCAAATCCTCGAGCTCAACCAATCAGACCACAATAACATGATCACCAAGATTACAAGAATCATATCCACAAGCATCATATCAAATCATCTCTTAACAGATAACATCCAAAAGCAAACCGATGGTTCTTACTTGTATTGGCCAGTTCCATTTCTGGAACTATCAGACATGTTGCCGTAGGAATGCACCTTCTGGCGACAACACAGGGAGAAGCAACAATGGTGCACTCACACCGACACAAAAACGCACGCAAAGAATCAAGAGTCTACACCGACTCTGATAAGCAGTTGATAATACACAAAACAAACCTTGCAACAGCCTAAGCTACAAAGGTAAGCATATCATTTAAACAACAATACCGGGTCACTCCGACCCTCGGCAGGTGCGTGTCCTCCACCGGATCCATAGACAACCTCACTATATGCATGCATAAGACAATGCAACAACCAACTCAAAAAAGAGCAGACATATGCACATAAGATCACAAAATATATCCACACATCCCTAAGGATCTACAGCCTGCTCCGCTACCAACTGAAACGCCCGTATCCCAAATTGTCCAATTTAATTAATTAAAATATGTGAAAAGACCAATTTGCTCTTTCTTCCCGGGATACGATACAAACAACATAATCAACATACAATTATACAATAAATTATACAGGAAAGCGAGTATGCAGCGGAAGATAAAACATATAATAACATGTATGACGTGAACTCTATGGATCCGACCCGAGTAGAGGATAACACTGCCTCCTGCTGATATGCACCACTGCTCAAAGAACAGTTAACCTGTGGAAAGACTGTGAGGGGGTGAGACCAACCACTGTCTCACCGCAAACAAATAAACCATAGAGTACAACTACAAATCAACCACAAACACACCGACATTAAGCAGTAGCAATCACAGTGCACAAACAAGTCACAATACACAACACAAGTCATCATCAGACTTCAAACCATCACTTATCATTTCTCATATTATTATCGTTGTTATTAGGATTAAATATTTTTATTAGGGCCCTCTACTGTGTGCGTCGAGCTCGGTCCCGTCTCATGAGACAACCAGGGCATAAGCCCAATATAATCTGGGCAAGGCCCAATCCAAACACTGAGAGAGAGAGATAGACAGAGAGAAAGAGGGAGGTAGAAAGGGGGAGATAGAAAGAGGGATGTAGAACCGGTCATCACAGACCCATATGCTAAACCGCATATACCATGCTATCCCGCATGAAATCCCGAGGGGTATCACTTCCCGCTCGAACCAACCGGTCAACAGCACCACAGTAGAATTATTATAGTTTGTTATTCTCAATTATGCTTAAAGAGTTGTGCCATACGTTATGATCAAATAGGGTTGTGTGGATTTAATATCTTATTCTCAAGTCCAGGCCTCCAGCCCTCAAGTCACCACACAAACCATAAAGTCATATAATCATTTCTTAATCATACAACATATCAAGCTCAACTGGCATACCAAATTACATAAGCTCACAGTTCACATAATCATGCACTCAACGACAAAGATATCATCATCATGATACACCGTGTAACAACAACATCAACACAACAGGCATACATGCATACAACGTTAAATGCCAAACAAATGTTATCACTTAATGAACCATAACAAATAACCGAGTATTGTAGGCAGTACGCATACAAAGGTTTATATGTCCTGACCTTAAGTCATCTTGAAGTCAGGGCTCTATCCGGCTACTCCTCAAGAATATCTAGTGCCTAAACATGTAGTCACATGTTCCACTTATATATTCATTCAAAAGACAAAAGATGCAAGTGTGTTCTGTACTTGGCTATATAAACTCGTTATACACGACTCTCAATATGATATAGGAATTAAAGAGGTACTACAGGGCAAACCCAAATATTTTTTTTTTTTAAAACACCACTTTAAAAGCTTGATACGAACCTAGTATATATATATATTATTTTCAAATGTTTACTATCCGGCCGAAACCTTTAAGAACGACACCCCATTTCCTCCATTTTAAGCTAGGACCTTGTGTCCAAAATGTAAAAATCAGAAAGACTAAATAAAACCTTTGTTTCTTTTGAATACATCCTTTGAAAGCTCAAGAAAAAACAACCTCGGGCTTAAAGCATTAGACACCTGACCAGCATGTCAACTTCATTTCTCATCATTGACTTTAATCTCAATATAAGTGTATAGTTATATATATATATATAAATATATAAGAAGGCCATGCACTGAAACCATTTTAGAAATCACTAGTCAAGTCTAAAGAAAATTTCAAGCGTGTAAGTGATGACCTCAGAATTCAAAAAAAATATTTAATACTAAACAAGTGGCTTATAAGATAATAGCCCAATTAAGGAGACCAGCTATCTTTGCTGTCCAAAATCTATTCGTGTAAATACAGTTTCATGGTCAAGACTTCAATCCACCACAAACTCATTATACAAGATTGGGCGGTTTGTTTATTAGCCTACCGCAAACTCATTAAACAAGATTGAGCAGTTTGTTTATTAGCCTTGCACCGATATGCTTAAATGAACAAGTGTTCTAAGTAACTGCTCACAGGTGCCAACTTACAATTATGGAAGAATTAAATATTTATTTAATAGAAATAATTACTGAAATCCCAATCACGTATATATATAAATACCCAAAATTAGATAAAACATGGGCATCACAGCATCAGACTGTGTCCAACCCGCAAAACAGCACCATTCCAAATCATGAACCTCAAATTCTATCACACAGTCCAAATTAGTTTTCAAAAAAGCGTACACCAGCAATTTTACGTAGAAAGAGGTCTCTAGTTACTTACCAAAATTTCAGCCTCACTGAGAAATCACCAGGCCTAGTCCAATTTAATCTCGCAGGACACCACCTCCCCACCATTAACATATACAAACAAAAAAAACCCGATAATCAAGTCCCGATCAGCAAAGAAAGAGAAGGAAGGCGAAGTACACAAAAGAGAAGGAAGAAGAAAGTTGGGTTGCTACGGGTTCTTACCTGGTTAACAAGTTTGACTACACCCGTTATTCACACCAACACACCATGATCAAACCCAGGCCATCAATTCCACCAAAATCGCCATTTCATCAACATAGCCCAAAGAAAACCCGATTCAAAACTCAATTACCAAAGCTCGAGTGTTAACAAGAACAAGAGAGAGAGGAAGAGATAAAGGAGAGAAGGAAGAAGGGAAAAAGAAATAAAAAAAAAATCAAAGAGGAGTGGAGAGCGGCCGGTCGTGGGGAAAAAGAAGAGAAAGGGAGGAGGAAAAATGAGAGAGAGAAAAGAATGGCTTTTATAGCCAAGCCCTAGGTTTAGGCTCCCACCAACTACAAAACGGCCTCGTCTTAAAGCAAAACGACGTCACTTCGACCACAGCCCCTCTTTTGGTCAACCCTTAAGTCAAAACATACATAAGTGTGTGTTTTATGTTATAGCTCACCCCAAAACTACACATACCTTGTGTTTTACCCCAAAATACTAATAAATTCTAAAAGAATCCCAACTTCTGATTAATATCAATATAAAAAAAATATTTCCAAAACAAATAAATTTAATAATAATCTTGTTGACCCAAAAATAATAAAAAAATAATAAAAATAATAATTTCTAAAAATTTCGCAAGGGTAAAATTGGAAATTAAATTCCAAAGATTTCAAAAATCCAAAAAAAAAAAAATTAATTAACGAATAGCGGGGCATTACACCGGATGTCGATGACATGACAAGATGGATCATGGATGAAGCGCATAACGCGCCATATGCTATGCATTCTGGTAGCACCAAAATGTACCAGAACTTGAAGAGTCATTATTGGTAGCCCGGGATGAAGAAGGATGTTGCGGAGTTTATGGCTCTTTGTATAACTTGTCAGCAGGTGAAAGCCGAGCATCAGGCTCCTGCCGGCTAGTTGAGATCTTTGACTATTCCGCAGTGGAAGTGGGAGCATATCACTATGGACTTTGTGATCGGGTTACCGAGGACCCGAGGTCGACATGATGCCATCTGGGTCATTGTTGACAGATTGACCAAGTCAGCTCATTTCCTACCGATTCAGCAGACGGATACAATGAATAAGCTGGCGAGGTTGTATGTTTCGGGTATTGTCCGTCTACATGGAGTTCCACTATCCATTGTGTCGGACAGGGATCCGAGGTTTACTTCCCACTTTTGGAAGAGCTTACAGTCAGCTTTGGGTATTAAGCTGAATTTCAGTACTGCATTCCATCCACAGACCGATAAGCAGTCGGAGAGGACTATACAGACACTAGAGGATATGCTTAGAGCTTGTGTGCTCAACTTCAGTGGTTCTTGGGATGAGACTTTACCGTTAGTTGAGTTTGCTTATAACAACGGGTATCACTCCAGTATCGGTATGGCGCCCTATGAGGCTTTGTATGGGCGGAAGTGTCGTAGTCTGATTTGTTGAGATAAGGAAGGTCTGAGACAAGTGGTTGGTCCGGACCTAGTCCAGGAAACTGTTGATCAGATCGAGGTGGTTAAGCAGTGCATGAGAGCTGCTCAGGACCAGCAAAAGAGTTTTGCTGATAAGCATCGTCGGGAGATGAAGTATAGTGTAGGTGACAGAGTTTTCCTCCGTGTTGCTCCTTGGAGAGGTGTTATCCGGTTTAGGAGGAAGGGCAAGTTGAGCCCTCGTTATATTGGTCCTTATAAGATCATGGAGCGGATTGGTCCGCTGACCTACAGGTTGGCTTTACCGGAGGAGCTGTCGCGCATACATGATGTATTCTATGTTTCGATGCTGAGGCATTATCGGTTTGATCCTAGTCATGTTGTATCCCCGACAAAGGTGGAGGCTTCTGAGGATTTGACCTATGTTGAGGAGCCGGTTGAGATTCTGGCTCGGGAGGTGCGGCAGTTGAGGAGTTGTACCATTCCTATGGTTCGGGTTAGATGGAGCAGTCATTCCCCGAATGAGGCTACTTGGGAGGTTGAGTCCCATATGAGAGAGCAATATCCACTTCTGTTCTGACTATTCTTGTCTTGTAAATTTCGAGGACGAAATTTTAATAAAAGGGGTGGAACTATAACGCCCCGGATTTTCATAATTTAATTTATGGAATTTTTGGAATTTTTATTCCAATTTTACCGTCGAGGAATTTCCGAGTTTTTGGTCGTTAAAATAAATTATTTTTCCTAAGAAATTCCAATTTTAAGTTAATATTGTTCTTTTGTTCGGGTTTCTTCGGAATTAAACGTGTTTCGGAGTGAGACGGGGTGTTTATGATAGTTTTTATTAAAACTACGTCATTTTGAGGGTTTGGAAAAAAAACATGGCATTGACTGGACGGGGCGGGTTGACCGCGCTTAAGCGAACGATGCGTCGTTCGCTTAGCCGGCCAAACCCTAACCCAACTTCTTTCTCCTTTCTTTTCATTTCTTCTTTTCTTTTTCCTTTCTCTTTCTTTTCTCTTTCTCCTCCCGCCGCTTCCCTTCAACCTCTCTCTCCCGAATTCATTGCCTTCTCTTTTTTGTTCTCCGTTCTCTCTCACAAGCACACAAAGCCACCACCACCATCTCTTCCTATCTTCCTCCCCTGGCTTGGCCACCGCTGTTTGCCACTGCCGTCGCCCGCCACATCGAGGAAGGAGATGCTTCGAGGCCTGGTGGCGGGTCCGTAGTTCGAGTTCGCCGCCGCTGTCTGGTAAGCGCCTCCTCTGGCTCACTCTTTCTTTTTCCTTTCTCTTCTTTCCGGCGACAAGATGTTGCTCGGGTTGTCTTTTAATCGGGTTTTGGTTTCATTTTGTTGTTGTTGGGTGTTGGATCGGTGGCGGGTTTGTGGTGGTTGTTGGACGTGCTCGGGGTGGCGGTTGTGCAGTAGTCTGGTGGGTTATTTTCGGCAGTGGTCGTCGGTGTTGTCCCTGGTCAGATCTGGTGCTCTTAGTTAGCGTGCAGTCTCTCTCTTCCTTTCCGGAGTACGGACGTGGATATCCCAGCAGGTAGCTGTGCTTCTTCTCCCTGTTGGATCCATAGAGCCGACATGCATATCATTTTCTTTTCTTGTTTTTATTTTTTCTTGACTTTCCGCTGCATTGGATTTTGTTGAGATGTCATTCTTGATTTAGATTACATTGTCGGCGGGTTGTCGGGGTTTGATACTTGATGCTATTTCGACTGTTTGCCGGGTTGATTTATGGCTTGATAAGCCGGTTACACTTGATCTTTTTGACATCTCGGTTTAATAAGATATTCTGATATTGTTTTGGTGTTGGATTTTCGTGTCCTGGGTTTGAGGGGCATTTTGATAAATTCTTTTTGAATAAGTATTTTTATTTGTAAAATTGGGACACAGGTGTTTCATTCTGACTTGGTGATTCCTTTCCTTGAATTGCAGCACCTAGTAAAAATAAAATAAAACACACAAAGGAAAAACAAAACAAACTGAAAGAAAGTAAAGTAAAGAAAAATTGAAAATTACCACACTTGGGGTTCTCCCAGGTGCGTGCTTTTTTTACGTCTTTTAGCTGGACACCTCCCCATTTTGCTAGTTAGGAGGTGGATCATGGAGCAACTGAGTCTCTTGATACTCATTGGTCCTTGTGTGATACAACTTCAGCCTGTGTCCATTTACCTTGAATGGATGTGTCTGCTCATTGTAGATTTCGACAGCTCCGTGCGGGTAACCGTGTGATACCGTGAAAAGTCCAGACCACTTTATCGAAGCTTTCCAAGGAATAGCTTGAGGCAAGAATTGTAAAGAAGGACTTGGTCCCCTTCCTTGAATTTCTTAAGCTGGATCCTGTTGTTATGCCACTTCCTTGTCTTTTCCTTGTATAACTTGGCATTTTCATATGCCTCCAGCCTCAGCTTGTTTAGTTCGTTTAGCTGCAACAACCTCTGCTTTCCCACAGTCTGTGCATCAAAATTTAGAGCCTTAATAGCCCAATATGCTTTGTGTTCAAGTTCCACAGGTAGATGGCAAGCTTTCCCAAAGACGAGGCAGTATAGAGTGGTGCCAATGGGTGCCTTGTAGGCTCTGCGGTATGCCCAAAGAGCATCATCAAATTTTACTGCCCAATCCTTGCATGATGGTCCCACAGTCTTCTCCAAAATCTGCTTGATCTCTCCATTTGTTACCTCGATTTGGCCACTAGTTTGAGGATGGTAGGGAGTGGCCACCTTGTGTCGGATTCCATATTTCCTTAGGAGAGCTTCAAACTGTCTGTTACAAAAATGGTCACCTCCATCACTAATTATGGCTCATGGGGTGCCAAATCGAGTGAACATATTTTTCTTCAGAAATCGTGTCACTACCCTTGCATCATTTGTTGGGGAGGGAATGGCCTCAACCCATTTGGAAACATAATCAATAGCTACCAAGATGTAGTTGTTCCCATATGAGCTTGGGAATGGTCCCATGAAATCAATCCCCCAAACATTAAACAGCTCCACCTCTAGTATGCCCTGTTGCGGC
This sequence comes from Turnera subulata, assembly GCA_028386065.3. NCBI lineage: Eukaryota > Viridiplantae > Streptophyta > Magnoliopsida > Malpighiales > Passifloraceae > Turnera > Turnera subulata. Next base: position 30,750 of record JAKUCV010004253.1, read on the forward strand.
ATTTCTTGCCTCTTTGAGATGTTTCCTATGCGCTGGCATTCCTTGCAAGCTACCACCCAGTTGCGTGCAACCCTAAACAAAGTAGGCCAATACAGGCCAGCTTGTAGGACCTTGGAGGCTATTCTGGTTGCTCCATGGTGTCCTCCATATTGTGTATTGTGGCAACTGTACAGGACCTGTGCCACTTCTTCTTCAGGAATACATCTTCTGATCATCCCATCTCCGCACCTTCTAAATAGTAAGGGCTCATCCCAGAGGTAGTTCTTCATGTTAGAGAAGAACTTCTTCCTCTGAGAATAACTCGGGTCAGGTGGAAGGGCTCCACAGGCTAAGAAGTTAACAACTTCTGCATACCACAACATGAGCCTGTGAGTGACACTGTAAATGGTTGCTATGAGGCTGTCATCTGGGAGATGATCATCAATGGGCATGTTCTCCTTTGACATGTGCTCTGGAGGCAGTCTGGATAAGTGGCAGCTACCATATTTTCTGTTTCCTTCTTGTCCCGAATCTCCAAGTAAAATTCTTGAAGTTGAAGGATCCATCTTAGAAGTCTTGGTTTGGTTTCCTTCTTTGTCAGCAAGTATTTCAGGGCTGAGTGGTCAGTGTGTATGATGACCTTGGAACCCAGCAGATATGCTCGAAACTTTCCTATGGTAAAGACCACTGCCAAGAGTTCCTTTTCTGTTGTGGCATAGTTAATCTGTGCATCATCTAGAGTTCTGCCGGCATAATAGATTGCATGAAGCTTGTTGTCCGTCCTTTGCCCAAGCACAGCCCCTACAGTATGGTCACTGGCATCACACATGATCTCAAAGGGCTGACTCCAATCTGGGGGCTGAATGATTGGGGCTGTGGTGAATGCTGTTTTGATCCTGTGAAAAGCATCTAAACAAGATTCATTAAATACAAGTTCGACATCCTTACTAAGGAGATTCGTCAAAGGTTTTGCAATCTTTGAGAAATCCTTAATAAAGCACCTGTAAAAACCTGCATGACCAAGAAAAGCTCGAATTTCCTTAACAGAGTTAGGTGGTGGAAGTTTTTCAATGATATCAATTTTGGCTTGGTCCACCTCAATACCACGGCCTGAAATCTTACTAGAACAATACCTTCTGTTACCGTGAAATGGCATTTTTCCAAATTAAGCATAAGGTTAACAGCCTCACACAGTACTAGCACTGTTTCAAGGTTAGCCAAGCAAATATCGAAAGAAGTGCCATAAACAGAAAAGTCATTCATGAATACCTCCATTATATGCTCGATCAGGTCATGGAATATGACCATTATGCAACGCTGAAAAGTGGCAGGGGCGTTGCATAAACCAAATGGCATGTGCCTTTACGCAAATGTGCCATATGGGCATGTAAACGTGGTTTTCTCCTGATCACTTAGGTGGATTGGGATCTGAATGAATCCAGAATATCCATCCAAGTAGTAAAAATGTGTATGCTTGGCAAGTCTTTCTAACATTTGATCAATGAATGGCAAAGGGAAATGATCCTCTCTAGTAGCTTTGTTGAGCTTCCTATAGTTTATGCACATTCTCCAACCTGTGATAGTCCTAGTTGGTATAAGCTCCTTTTTTTCATTTTTTACTAGTTTCAAGATTTCTTTTTAACCACTTCTTTCATATTTTTGTTTAATCTTCTCAGTGGCTCTATTATGGATTTAGTGCCTTCTTCTAAAAGAATGTGATGCATGCACAGAATAGGGCTGATACCTGTCAGGTCATCAATGGTGTACCCTATCGCCTTTCGGTGCTTGTTGACAACTGTAACGTCCCGGCTTGTCGACTGTCACTACAGACCAACACGGGACCTTTCCAACATGCTTTGTCCTCACTCGCATGTTTCTGGGGAAAACTTCCCAGGAGGTCACCCATCCTAGAATTGCTCCAAGTCAAGCACGTTTAACTTTGGAGTTCTTCTCGAATGAGCACCGAAAAGGTAGGTGTACCTTATTGATATAGTTAGTACCCATCAAACCGATTAAGCTATTTTCAATTGTACAGTCCCATTCCTATACAACCTCGAAATCACTTCATTTGAGCTATTCTTAATTATATAGTTCCATACCCATATAATTACGAAATCGCCCCAACTGTATAGCCCCATCCCTACTCAGTCTCAGGATCTCTCCTATTCCGGTGTGGATTCGGTTCATTCCTGTGCCCCTCCGTCTGGAAGCCTGCCAGAAGCCGCTACTTGTCGATGCTCATCCCGGCACCGGGATTCACTTCCCGCCCTCATAGACCCCTGGATGTCACAGGCCCACCAGCTTCTGCTAGGTTCGTCCCCGAACCCTGCATCGTACTAGAGGAGTCCTGGAGCTAATGACTGCTTCCTCTGCTCGGCTATCCGAGCCTCCTTCCTGATCAACTGCACTCTCTCAGCATCAAAAGCAGCCTCACAAACTGCCTCCCAAGTCTTGTGCCCTCCACCAGCCACAGCTAATGCCAACTCTATACGTAAGCCGTTAAAAAACCGCCTACACTTAGTCACCTCATCGGGCATCCCTAGCATAAGAGAGAAGGATGCTGAACCGGATCCTGAATGCTGATACCGACTCATCTAGTCCCTGCTTCACCTTAAGAAACTGCTTCTTCTGCTCCTCCAGAAAACCAACAGTGAGAAACTCCTTGTAGAATTTCTCCTTGAAATCCTCCCATGGCAGCTCCACAGGCTTCGGTAGGTTGGCCACAAGTTCCTGCCACCATGCAATGCATAACCCGAGAACTTGTGTGCCGCAAATCGAGCCTTCTGCTCGGGTGCACAAGTGAACTTCTCCAGAACATTCTCTACTTGGCGGAACCAATCATCAAACTCCTTGGCTTTGCCCTCTTCACCATAGAATTCCTTAACTGCTGACTTATCCATGTGCTTATACCCGCTCTCCATACCACCTGCCGCAGCAGGTGCTACCGGTTGGGCACCCTGCTGCTGCTGCTGAAACTGCTGGAACTGTTGCCACTACAAAAAGGCCTGATACTGCTGGAATGCTGGGTCCACAACAGATGGTACGGGTGGCACAACATTCTGTTCTCCTCCACCTGCAGCATTATTCCCTGCTGCATTATTGTTCCCCTGTCCAATGGGAACCTGCATCACCGACACATTGTCGGAGACAGGAGTAGCGGTGTCATCCACAGCATTGTGCTGCCCCTGGTGATTCATATCAATGCCTATATGAATGCAAATGAGTCAAAAACACTTTTAAAGTCATAAATCCAGAAACAGGCTTAAACACAGAATTCACTTTGAAAACAAAGTTTTAAACACTTTTAAAACCAAGGATCTGAAGCATGCTCCGCTACCAACTGTAATGTCCCGGCTTGTCGACTGTCATATGCTTTCTCCTCACTCGCATGTTTCTGGGGAAAACTTCCCAGGAGGTCACCCATCCTAGAATTGCTCCAAGTCAAGCACGTTTAACTTTGGAGTTCTTCTAGAATGAGCACCAAAAAGGTAGATGCACCTTGTTGATATAGTTAGTACCCATCAAACTATTTAAGCTATTCTCACTTATACAGTCCCATTCCTGTACAACCTCGAAATCACTTCATTTGAGCTATTCTTAATTATATAGTCCCATACCCATATAATTACGAAATCGCCCCAACTGTATAGCCCCATCCCTACTCTGTCTCAGGATCTCTCCTATTCTGGTGTGGATTCGGTTCGTTCCTGTGCCCCACCTTCTAGAAGCCTTCCAGAAGCCGCTCCTTGTTCATGCTCATCCCGGCACCAGCGTTCACTTCTCGCCCTCATAGACCCCGGGATGTCACAACAACAATGCGCACCTTTTCTTCCTCCTCCAGTGAAAGGTCAGTTGCAATGATAATAGGAAATGAGGAAGTTTCAGGGTCTAAATAGATATACCTGAGCTTGGGTGACAGAGGTTTCATTTCCACCCTTGGTGCCTCTCTTGCAAGTTCTGGTTCAGCAGGTACTGTAACAGGCTCTGAAATAGTCTCTAGGACAGGCTCTGAAACATCATCAGTCTGTTGCTTTATAGTATAGGCCTGTGCGTCAATTTCTGGCTCTTTTTCTTCCGCCAGAAATTTTGCTACCTCCTGCAGGGCTGTTTCGTCTCCCTCAATGAGTCCATTGACTAAGCACCCCAACAGCTCATCCTCTTGTGTCTCCATGAGTTGGGATGCCTTGACTAACACATCAATAGGGTCTGGCATAGCATCTACCATATAGCACTGTCCTGCTCCAAACTCATTCCTTTGTGCCTTCTGGACATTGAGCTCTACTGCTTCTTCCCCAAGTTGTAGTGTCAATGTTCCATTTGTGCAGTCGATCATGGCTCCTGCTATGGCTAAGAATGAACGTCCCAGAATGATGGGTGACTTCTCATCCTCCGTCATGTTCATCACTAGAAGTCTACAGGGATGAAGAAATTGCCAACCTTGACTGGCACATCTTCCAACACTCCTACAGGATACACAAGGGAGCGGTCAGCAAGCTGAATGGTCATTCTCATGGGCTTGATGTCTCCAAAGTTCAGGTTCTAAGTAATGCAGAGTGGTAACAAGCTGACACTGGCTCCTAGGTCACATAGGTCTCCTTCAATTTTCTTGTCCACGATGTTGCAAGGTATTATGAAGCTTCCTGGGTCTGAGCATTTTCTGGGTTGATGGTGTTGAATGAGAGCACTTCCCTGGGCTGTCATAGCTACAGTCTCAATGTCATCAATAGTTCTCTTCTTTGTCAAAATATCTTTAAGGAATTTGGCATACGAAGGCATTTGTGTAACCACATCACTGAAAGGCACATTGACATAAAGCTTACTTAGCATTTCTTTGAACTTACAGAATTGCTTCTCCAGCCTGGATTTGTGGTATACGTCGGGGTATGAGAGAGGAGGTTGATAAGGTAGAGCAGTCTGAGGTTGTTTCTCAGCTTTTCTTGTGCTAACAGCCTCAGTCACAGGCTCAGCCTATACCTACACTGTTTGTTCAGAGCTGGATGTCCATGCTTGTTGCTCCACAGCCTGAGGCGGTTTTGGTACTGTGTCTTTCAACTCCTTCCCACTACAAAGTGTAACAGCCTTGACATGTTCGTTCCTTGGATTGCAGCATATTCATCATGTCAGTGTTATTGCCTTTCTGTCCTGCCTGATTCTGCCTTTGGTATTGAGGTTGTCCACCATGGTTCTGTCTCTAGTACTGGGGCTGTTGTGGAATCCTCTCTTTGTTTGGTGCCTTCCAATAGAAGTTGGGAAGGTTTCTCCAGGATGAATTGTAGGTGTTTCCATATTGGCCCTGCTTCTGCTGGATGTAGTGAGCTTGTTCAGAATCAGATTCAGCAAAGAGCGGACAACTGGATGTGTTGTGAGGTCCTCCACAGCCTTCATAGTCTGGGGCTGTGGCTGCAGCTGCTTTGACTTGAGCGGCCCCTAACTGCTTCCTTAGAGCTCCTATTTCTGCCTCTAGCTTGTTCACTCTGTCTACACTTATTATACCAAAGGATTTGACTCCTCTGACTTGGGTCTTCCTCTTGGACAGGGCTTCAAGCATGGCTACTCCGTCATTATAATCCTTGTCCAAGAATGCACCATTGGCCATTTTGTCCAGAGTGTTCTGATCTTCATCACATAGGCCATAGTAAGACTGTTCAAGCTGCACGGCCTCATCAATCCGATGGTTTGGGCATCTCCTCAGTAGTCCTTTGAATCGCTCTTAAGCATCTCAAATTGATTCATCAAAGCATTGAGAGAAACCAATAAGCTGCTGCCTCAAACTTGCTGCCTTACTGGAGGGATGGTACTCATTCAAGAATGCTCTGACTAGACTGTCCCAGTCAGTGAAATGGCCTGCTTTATGGTTGTTGAGCCATTCGAATGCTGCATCTCTGAGCAAGAATGGGAACACTCTCATGTACAGCTGCTCCTTGGTCATCCCTGGTATGTTTACTGTGCTGCACACTCGCAGGAAGTTCTACAAGTGCGAGTTTGGATCTTCAGAGGGCGTCCCTCCAAATGTGCACCTTTCTAGTATGCTCAGTAAGTTGGTTCTGATTTCATATGGAGTATCTACATCTGGAATGGCTACGCTGTTGTGCATTATGGTGGTTGGTGGTTGTAGGAGCTGGGACATGGGGATGTAGGGTCGAATAGGCTGAGCCTGTTCAATGCCCTATTGCGCTCCGTCAATGGGTCTGTCTGCCATGTTTTGTTGCTTTTGTTTGTTCTGCATGCGAATCTGGCGGGTTGTCTTTTCGATCTTCTGGTAGAAGATTAGAGCTGGCTGTTTGCTCCCAGTTTGGGGCATGCACCACCTAAAAACTTCAAACTTGGAAAAAGAAAAGGGTTAAATAATAAAAAGCCTAATAAATCAAATAAAAAGCAAAAGAATCAAGCGCTAGTCCCCGGCAATGGCGCCAAAAACTTGATGTTGTGTCTACTGTCACAAATGGTTCCTGCAAGTGCACAGGGTAGTTGTAGTACTTTATCAAGGTCGTTTCCATAGGGACTGGGTTGAGCCTGTTACTCCTTAATTAGACAAATTAGGCTTGAAACAATTAATCAGAAGTGCAATTTTTTTGTGAATGCTAGTAAAACTTAAATCAAACAAGAATAAGAAGTAATGAGTAGGAAAAGATCAGATATGGTGAAGTCTTAGGCATCCGGGGTTCACATGCCTTGCCTTTATGCTCTAAATTGGTCAAGAGCATCATAACAGGCTGAGCCTGTTTGACGCCCTGTGTTTAATGAGATATCTTGAAGGGGTTCCCAACCTAATGTACTACCAACGACTTTCGATCTTATTGATAGTTCCCTAAGCTTCCATCTACCCCCTGTCTCTAGAATAGACGTCCGCTTAGAGGTGAGGTTTAGTGTTGGTGCTAAGTACCCACAGTCTCTCTCTATCTTCTTTTGAACAGCTAGGGAGTGAAGGCTGACTATTGTTGGTCTAGCATACTTGGCTTCTCCTTTCGGTCCTTCGTCAAACTACTACTTGATTAGAATAAGCTTCTCAATAATCAATCAAGAATCAGATTAAAGTGGTATTATCTTTTCGACTATGTTGCCACAGGCTGAGCCTATGGTTGAGCCTGTGGACAACACAAAATCGAATATAAGATTAGTTGTTACAGGCGCTCTCAAATTGAACCCACTTTTTTTCACTCACAGGTTCCTCCCAAGATTCTCACTCATCCTAATGCCTTCGCATCGGTCAAACCAAAGGGATTAAGAATTGGTGTTGAGGCTGATTCCTCAATTAGTTCCTAACTTCTGTCAAAACTAAGAACTAAGGGTTGGTTGTTGTTGTTCCAGCAACTATGGTTTCTCCTTTCGGTCCTTCACCTAGCTACCTGTAATCATGCATGGGTTTGATTAAGACTCAGTCATGGAGCAAGTTTGTAACAACCAAAACAAGAAAAACAGGTTAAGAACATGAGATGAGCAATTTATTGCAATAAGAACAGAGACATGCTTCACCCCTTCAACCTAAGAGGAGTTGTTTAATTCATAATCTGAATTACAAAATCAATGGGGATAAAGGTTGGAAAAAGGATTGGAACAAATCTGGAGGTTAGGGATAACACGATTTCTGCCCAGAAAAGGCTGCAGAATCGTGTTTCCACTTGAACCCTTTGTTTTAAAACGTCTGCAGATATGAGTGTTTGATCGATGGTGTATTCGATGCCTAGTTCTTCCTTGCTTCTTCCTATTTATAGGCATGGATCCTCTTCCTCTCTCTTTTCTCCCACTTGCTGGAAGGTATGGAAGTTGGACAAGTTGAATTTCTGTTGCCCTTCTTGCTCCTCGAGATAAGGTATCATGGGAAGTGTGCCGATAGGGTGAATTCTTCAAATCTGCAGATTTTAGAGGACTTTAGGGGAGGATAATAGCTCTTTAATTGCAATATTCTTTGGGTGTAATGATTATCCCCTCTTTCCCATGCCTAAAGTCTTCTGAAATGCTCAGGTTATAATTGCAAAGTCGAAAGTTTTGCAAGTGGTGAAGCTCTGTAAGTGGCTGAGATTTAAATTCATTCTTTGCTTTTTCTGGTCATCTGCAGATTCCAAAGGCCGAGCCTGTGGTGAGGCTGTGTGCAATCTCTTTCCATTCTTCTCTGTAATTTCAGCTCTTCTTGCGATTGATGTGGTGACATGATGGCTTTGTGGATCAAGGCAAAGGTGGTGAAATCCAGTGGAAATTTTGTGATTGAAGGGGGATTCGTGGCTCTCTATCGATTCTGCAATGAACAACAGGCCCGAAACAGGCTCATGCTGTGCTAGAGGCTATTTCTTCGAATCTTTCATACAGTCAGGGACGAAATTTAAGGCAATATGATGAAATAATGCAAGGTAAGACATATAACCATGAAGAAATGAGAGCAAGTATATCTAAAATCATGCCTTAAAACTATGCATATTTCATGTGCATCAGAAACCAACTCCAAAACCAATGACCAAGGCTAAAGGAAAGAGAAAGGTCGGTGAGCCTGAACCAGAACCTGAACCAGAGCCAGAAGGTGAATCGAAGAATGAATCAGAGTCTGAGGATGGTGAGTCTGAAGCAGAGGCATCTGATGATTCAGAGGCATCAAAGAAGAGGAAAAGAAGTGATGAATCTAACAATGACTCAAACATCGAAGGTGACAAGGATGATGAAGAAGACAGGGGTCTGATGATGATAATGATGCCAACAATGTGTTGGCCCAGAAAAGGCTAAGAAAGGGGGGGGGGGGGGGGGGGTGTTTGAATTAGCTTTTCCTCTTTTTCGAGTTTTCTGTGATTTGGCTCGACACATAAGCCAAATGTGAAACTTGAATGAAATGCAAAGATAAATATAGGAAAGCAAAGAACACATGCAATTTATTGTAGTTCCCCACTCAGGAGTACATCCACTACCTAAAGGTCCCCCCTTTTAGGATTTCTGAACTATCCACTAATTTGGCTTTTACAGGCGAGCCAAATAACCTGTGGTACACAAGTTTTTGCGGGCTGAACTTGCTAAACCTAACCCAAAGCTGAACCTAGCTTTGTCTACCCAACAAGATTATCCCCTAATCCTGCTCACAACCTTTCCCAAAGCAAAGCTTCAAGAGTGACTCACTCAAGACGTTATACAAATTAAGCATAAGAATATCTCACAAGGTAAGCTCTTTTTCTCAACTTAGTTTCTCTTAAATAGCTAGGTTAATTTGCTGTGAGGCTTCAATCCTCTATTTATAGATTCTAAGGATGGGGAGGGCTGTCTTCCAACGGCTAGATTGCTTCCAGGTGACGCACAAGTTGACTTCTTTCTTCATTTAAGAATTATCAATATTTGGCTGTTGGCTGAACCATAACTGGTAATTACTTGGACAGAAATTGTTCTTTTAATCTTCAAAAAGTATCCCCAAAAATAGAAGTGAGGACCACCAGCTCGTTGAGGCATGAAAGAGGGTGTGAGGACCATTTTTTTGAACATTAGTTGACGCTTGGAGACCAAGTAAATCCGTTGCTTTAATTGCACAAAAGTCAGCTACATTTCGGGACCACTTCTCCAACTGCCCAGACAATGACGTTTTGGTTCGACGAAAAAGCCACGCTGAAGCCAAATCTTCTCGGTATTTAGTTTCTGCCAGAAACCAAATTTTTTGCAAATGCTTAAAACACACAAGGACTTTCCATACTGTTTGTTAATGATCAAAATAATAATATAACCATTGAATAATCATAAGAAATATACTAAACAAGATTAGTCTTAATTAATTACTTAATTAAGCACTTAACACATATTTAGGCTAACACAATGGTGATGAAGATGATGGTAATGATGATGACGGAGAAGAAGATGACCAAGAAAATGATGAAGAAACTCCTGCCAAACCACCAAAGAAGAAGGCCAAAGCAGATCCCAAACCTGATAAAAAGAAGCGCAAAGTTAAGACTTCCGCATTCTATTCATCACACATTGTGGTGATGGAAGACTTTGAGGAACTTGGTGTGTCACAGATTCTGAAGAAAGTTAATCTTGGCTATATGGCAACTCTCAAAGCCAAGGCAAGACAGTGACAAGGGAGTTCTACAAGAATCTGAAATCAACAACAAATGCTTCAGGTGCCACTAAGACCATTACAACCAGCATCAAGGGCAAAATTGTGAAGATCACTGCTGATGATATTATTGAAGTGCTTAAGCTCAAGCCCGGAAAGCTCAAGGTAGTCTCAAGCCCGGAAAGCTCAAGGTAGTCTATGATTATGAGCATCATCATAAGGGGACTCCTACAGACACTGAAGCCAACAAGATTCTCTTTCAGACATCCAATCGAAGAGGCAAGTACAGAACTCTATCTCCTCAGCATCGAGTTCTAATGTACATGCTCACCATGGTGGTTTTACCCCGACCATACCATCAAACCACCATCAAACTTTGTGATCAGTGGACATTGGCCTGTATTCTGAAAAGGACCCCCATTTGCTATGGGACTCTTATCCTGCATCATATGGCCACATGCAAGGTGCCATGTCTCGGAGGCTTAGTCACACTTTTGGCTCGCAATTTTTTCAAAACTCCTTCTGAGGCTGATAAACCCGAGAACCCTGTCCAAATCAGTTCTCAAACTTTGTCCAAAATGTGTATCAAGCTTGATGCTGAAGGAAAATTTTTTGTTTTGAAGAAAACCAAGGGCAAGGCATCTCAAAAGGATGATCTGACTGCTCGGATGGCTACTATTGAGGATACCTTGAAGGAAATCCAGGAGCAAATCAATGTTCTAGAGGATAGAGTGATGGATTCTCTGGACCAGATTACCTCTCTTCTTGCTGAGATACTGATGATGAGTGATGCACTCACCTGTCTGATGCCCCTAGGACATGCATTTGTATTTTGTGTACTTTATGGTTTCATGCATGGTTTTCCACTTGGTTTGATGATTGGTTTTTTGTTGGTTTTTATGTTGGTTTTCATCATGATCTGTTTGGTTCTGAACTTTGTTAGTCTCTGTTATCTGGATCTTTTCTTATCTTATTCTATGTTCCTCTTCTGAATACTAATCGAATGCTGGTATTGCACTAATCTTGTCTATCATTCCACTCTTTACCCTTAGTCTTTTTATTGATTCCAAAAAGGGGAGAAAAATTTATGAATATTGGATTATGAATATATGAATCATAATCAAGTATTTCTTGCTGCTGCGCTATACTCTATTAAATATTTTTTGCAAGATAATGCTACTCGCAGGGGGAGTATTTTGGCTATGCAGACTAGCCAACGGTGCTTAAAGCACAAAAAAATTTGATATAAGGGGGAGCAATAATTCAGGGGGAGTGTGCTTACATATTGTGATATCTTAACTAACCATGGTTCTTGCAGAAATCAACACAATGTTTGTCATCATAAAAAAGGGGAGATTAATGACCTAAACATGAGCTTAATATGGATTATTAATGACTAATCATGTTTAGTGAATAATTATATATTGAGATTGATGATTAACAAACCTGGTTAGATGTTTACATATATTTGTGTTGATTAACATGCAGCATGGTTTCTTACAAGAACCACACAAAAACCACGGACTTGGTTTCTAGAAGAAAACAGACTTTGCTATCAACATCAAAAGTGGTCCTCCTTCAAGTGGCTGGTGGCCCAGGTGGTCCTCACAGCATTAAACCCCAACTCCAACCTACTCCAACGGGCAGAGAAAGTGGTCCATGGTAGAGAAGAAGACCTGCAACACTTATCTCTCACCTCCAAGTTCAATTATCAATTGTGGTCCACACTTATGGTCCCGGACTGCCAAAAATAGAATGTTTTTAAGTAATTGAGCTGCAAAGAGAGTGGACTTCCTGAAATGAACCCAACGCCAGCCATTGGATGATGAGCTGATGGGTACTTTAGAGCCGTTGGATGAAGATCTTTCTACCTACTCCCACTTACTCAAGCTCTACATAAGGAAGAGGATAGCTTCTTGGAAAAGCATCCTAGCTAATTTGAAAATTGCTTTGAAGTCTGCAATTGTGCTTACACCTGAGATATTTGTTGAGCTTACACTTGAGATTATTCATGTTCTCTAAGTTGTTACAAAGGGTAGTGTTTCAGGCAAGACTAATGTGTAGTTTTGCTGGGATCTCAAATCTAGGATTAGATTTGGGAAATGTTAGAGTTTAGCCTGGGAAAAACTTATAAAGGTTAGAGCTTAGCCTGCAAAAGCTTGTTTCTTGTTAAGGATGGAGCTTAGCCTGCAAAAGCTTGGTTTCTGTAATAGGTTGAGGCTGATCCCGCGAAAGCCTAAGCTAGTGAGAGTTTGAAATCCTAAAGGAGGGTCCTTTAGGTAGTGGAGGTACCTGGTGAGGGGTAACCACTATAATCACTGTGTCATCCTTTCTTCCTTCTACTCTCTTATATTTCTACTTGTTTGTTTTGCGGGTAAGTGGTTTATGAGGAAACCATTGGTTTGTAAGAAACCAACCGCGTTTAAGGGGTAGCCCGCTCTCTCTTTGCATCCTGATTCAAACCATTAATTTTTGTATTAGAATAGGAACTTATAAATCAATTTTTCTTCTCCATACTTCTTATTGATGATATATTACCGAAAAAATATATATCGTGAGTTCTTATAATTGTTCTTCTCTATGATTATTCTTTTTAGCTGATTATTGTTAATAATATTTATTATTTTATTGATATTCTAAATTATATTACTTTATTTTTCAAATTATATTATTATTTTTCACTATTATTCTTTTCTGTACTCGTTGTTCATGTTGGTAGTTTTGGTTAACTATTTGATTGTACTTCAATTTTTTTCTTCATAATTCTTGTTGATCATAAACTACAAACACATCAGTCAGGAATTCCTATTATATCATAACTTTCATTAACTATTCAATTATTCTTCGATTTTTTTCTCCATAGTTCTTAGTGATAATAAATTACAAATATATTTGTCATGAATTGTTGTGATTATTCTTATCCATGATTATTCTATTTGTAGATATTATTTTTTCCCTAGTTATCGGTGTCTCTTCAACTGTTCTTCTTCATAGTTCTATTATTTTCCAGTAGCTATTGTGTTGGCCCAAAAGTGCCTAAGAGAGAGGGGAGGGGGGGAGGTGGTAAGATTTTGTTTCTGTGATACCAAATCTTTCAAGTGCTTAGCGAGTGTGTGAAGCAAGAGAGTGAGAGGAGAGAGAGAGTAGAAGAGAGTGAACACAGATGATTTAAAGCAGTTTCACCTCACTAGGTACTCCACTACCTAAAGGTTCCTCCCTTTAAGATTTCAAACACTCACTATCCTTAGGTTTTTGTGGGTTCAACCTTAACCTTTACAATCACAAGCTTTTCTAGGCTAAGCTCAAACCTTTACAAACTTTTCATAGGCTATGCTCTAACCTACCCTCAAATCTAATCCTAGACTTGAGTTTCCAACAAATCTAACATGTTCATCTCTCTTTTTGATCATGCAATTTCTAATACCATGCCCATGCCTACCACAGTAATAACATGCAATGTTAAGTACTTGATAATGAGTGTACATGTTTTTCCTAAAAGCATATCCATATGCGTTTCTTCTGAATTGGTGTGGTTGCTTTCTATAATTTGGTTTATTAGGAACCATAGCCTGTCGAAAGAACTTTCTCATTTTATTTAGCCTATTTGCATATAGTCTTGTTCTATGACATTTTTTAGCTAGGGATTGTATTTTTCACAGACTTGTATGATTTTTCACAGAATGATTTGGTTTGTCAAAACCACATTTGTAGCAACTATTCCTTCTTTTTGTGCTGAGTGCCTTTGCTGCCCTAACAGTATGTTCAGATTGTTAGTTCTACTAATGAATTTCTCTAGAGAGGATTTTAGATCAATAACATGTTTCTCAAGAACATCCTTTTCCTTTGACAACACATTGCACATATCACTATTATTAGCATAACTCCTTTCGAGTTCATCATAAGCATTCTTAAGAGCAAATTTTTCAATTTTTAGGTCATCACAAATTTTCTCAGCATTAGAGTTAGCTAGCCTAAGATTCTCATTTTCATTCTTATATGCTTCCTCATTAAACTAAAGTAAATTAATTTTCTTCTTAAACTCTTTGTTTTTCCTAATAACTTGCTTGTATTTAACATGCAACTCATCAAATACTTTAAGTAATTCTTCAAGATTAAAATCAGTAGAATCAGTTACCTCAGAGTCTCCATATGCCATTAAGCAAAGGTTTGTCTCCTCCTCCTCGTCAAATTCGTTGGAGGAATCAGAATCATCCCAAGCATCCATCGCTTTTTTTCGTCTGGTTTTTGAGAAACCAGATCTTCCCCTGTAGGTCTGTTATATGGATTCTGAACAATATGCCACATCTCAATATCTTTCCCTTCAAGAAAGATCTTCGTTCGAAACTTCCAATAGTCAAAGTTTGATACTTGTACCCTCAAAAGTCATGATCTTTGTCTCTAGATTTTACTCCTTTTAACTGAGAACGTAGCTCCGCTACCAGTTGTTGGCCTAAAAATGTCTAAGAAGGGGAGGGGGGGGGGGGG
>JAKUCV010004253.1:48187-70499 GCA_028386065.3 Turnera subulata
CCCCCCCCCCCCCCCCCCCCCCCCCCCTCTCAGGCCTATTTGGGCTAACAATTGGTACCGGAGCCACGTCCTCAATACAAAGGAGCAACATCCAGAGGCAAAGATCATGGCTTATGAGGGAAATAGCATGAACAAAGCACCCTACTTTGATGGTGCAAACTTTGATTACTAGAAGTTCAGGATGAAGATCTTCCTTGAAGGCAAAGATCTAGAGATGTGGAACATAGTCAAGCATCCTTATGCCAGACCACTAAGGGACATGCAGTTCTGGTCAGAAGAAGAGCTCAAAAAAGCTAAGCTTGATGCTCAAGCCGAAAATGTCCTTCTTTGTGGAATAAGTGAGAGTGAGTTCCAAAGAGATAGATATTGTCAAACTGCCTATGAGATTTGGAGGCTTCTATGTGTCACTCATGAAGACACAAACCAACTGAGGGAGTTAAGACTCAATCGTCTCATGAGAGACTATGAACTGTTTCAGATGGTTTCTGGTGAAACCACACAGGAGATGGATACTCGCTTCACAATTATGTGCAATAGCCTTGCAACTCTTGGGAAGGTTATCACACACAGAGAGAAGGTTGCAAAGGTACTGAGGTCTCTACCTAAGGAGTGGGAGCCCAAGGTTACTGCCATAGAAGAAGCTCAGAACTTGGTCTCTACCTAAGGAGTGGGAGCCCAAAGGTTACCTATGATGAGCTGATCGGCAAGCGCATAGTACATGGTTCCAAGTTTGAAACCAAGGAACCAAAGAAGAAGGACTTGGCCTTAAAATCCCAAGAATATGATGATGATAGTGATTTAGATGTTGCACTCCTTACAAAGAGATTTATAAGATACTTCAAGAAGAAGCAACTCAAGGGAAGAAGTCCTAGAGGTGTGAAGATTGATGAGCCTAAAAAGGAACCCCTGACATGCTTTGGTTGCAACCGTCCTGGTCACATCTGTAAGTATCCGGGCATGCAAATTGACAATCAAATGCAATAACATACGCAGCGGAAAAACCGGATACACATGGAGGATCCAAGTGAAGGGTAGCTAAACCGAATAACAATTTTTACGTACCTGAATCGGTTGAGGTCTTTCACCCAACTGTAGGGACGAATCAGCTAGAGCCGGACAACAATCCTGCCCCTCTACGGTATCCATACGAACCGTGATAACTAGTTGGAATCGTCACATGATTAGCAACCCGAGCACCCCCGAACTGATGTGCTAGCAGCAGGTTTCAGAAGCTAGAGTTTGTGGTATTTTCTTCTATCTCAAAGAAGGTGTGTATGGTCTGAAACTCACAAGAACTCTCAAGACACTCTCAAGACTCAATACTCTGAAATATTTCAGACTCAAAGTGATGAAAAACCAAAGCATAATCAGATTATCTTAGTCTAATCCCACTCACAAAAGTAAGGGACAAAGTGGCCAACACCGTTGGCCAACATGATTAGCTTTTAGCTAATTATGTCTCCACTAACTCTTGGTGGGATTACACATCAAATGACACTAATTATGGTTCAATAAATCAGACATTTAGTGAACCAAACCAGCCCAAAACGATCCTGGTCCAACCACGATCCAACCATGGTCCAACCATACCTGGTCGAACCATGGTCCAACCACGGTTCAACCACCTGCTCGAATCAACGATTCTTTGTGTGTGACCTTGTAGGCACTTGTAACGTGTGGCAATAATCGTAAAATCTCATTTTACAATTATAAGCAAAGAGCGGCGTCTAGCAACACATCATTGCTACCCAAACGACAAGATCTGTACTGATTCAATATGCCTCGTAAGCATGTCATCGTCCCTTCGTCCCATTATCAAGATTAAACACGAGACATGGAATATGTCAATCTCGCATATGTTTAATCTTGGTTTCTTGATCCTCGAGCTAACTGTGTAAAACGGATACTAATGATATCACCATATCATAATCCGAGCACGGCCGTGCATTTACAGTTCAACTCTATCAAGAAACCAACCAATAATATACCCGTTATATGAGTTGGACGAATCCTCTCTGGATCATACAAAACCCACTACACATTTATCATATACCCAATGATTACACTAAGTCTACTCATTTACGAAATAGCCAAGAGTAATATCAAAGTATACGACTCATACGTTGGGAACCTTGACGATCACAGGTCTAAGGACAATACATATAAGAACTGCTAATGACAATCATATAATGTTCCATGTAGCGTTCTTATGTGGGTTGGTCCAGTCCACAAGTTCTCTAACTTGTACCCGTATGTAGAATTCATATCACTTATAATTCTCAACATACGCTAGTCTTATTTTATTATTACAACCCATCCATAATAATAATCGACTAGGGACATTTAAGAATATATAAATATTCTAGGGTTATAAATATGTGCAAGCGTTTATCTCATAAACGATATTTATTGGAATAACCTTAATGTGTATACATGATTACAAATAAACATCCATTGATCGACTTTTAGGCATATTACACTAACAATCTCCCACTTGGACTAAAGTCAATCATACATGTATCTAATACCAATGGACGCAGCATGACCATCATGCTTCTGCTGTGTGAGCGGCTTAGTCAACGGATCTGCTACATTGTTCTCAGATGGAACTCTACACAGTCTGACAACGCCTCTATCTATGATTTCTCTAATAAAATGATAGCGTCGAAGAATATGTTTGGATCCCTGGTGGTATCTAGGTTCCTGAGCCTGTGCGATTGTCCCATTGTTATCACAGTAGAGCTCAATCGGACTCTCAATGCTCGGAACTACCCCAAGTTCAGTTACGAACTTCTTGATCCAAACAGCCTCTTTCACCGCATCTGAGGCAGCAATGTACTCGGCCTCGGTTGTAAAATCGGCAACTGTCTCTTGCTTAGAACTCTTTCAGCATACAGCACCACCTCCAAGACAAAACACATAACCTGACTGCGATCTAAAATCATCCCTATCAGTTTGGAAGCTAGCATCTGTGTAGCCCTTTACAACAATCTCATCCACGCTTCCGTAAACCAGGAATGCATCCTTAGTCCTTCTCAAGTACTTAAGGATGTTCTTAACCGCTGTCCAGTGACTCTCACCGGGATTAGCTTGATATCTGCTTGTGACACTCAAAGCATAAGCGACATCCGGTCGAGTACATAGCATGGCATACATGATAGACCCTATTGCAGAAGCATAACGAATCTTACTCATCTGATCTCTCTCCTTAGTCATACTAGGACATTGATTCTTTGAGAGAGTTACGCCATGTGACAAGGGCAAGAATCCTTTCTTGGAATCTTGCATGCTAAACCTCTTTAGCACCTTGTCAATATATATACTCTGACTTAGCCCGAGAAGCCTTTTGGATCTATCTCTATAGATCTTTATGCCTAACACATAGGCTGCTTCTCCTAAGTCCTTCATTGAGAAATTCTTCCCTAACCAAGCCTTTACAGACTGTAGTGTCGGAATGTCATTCCCAATGAGTAGGATGTTGTCAACATACAACAACAAGAAAACAATAATGCTCCCACTAACCTTCCTGTAAACACATGGTTCATCTTCATTCTTAATGAAACCAAACTCTTTGATCACTTCATTAAAACGAAGATTCCAACTCCTAGAAGCTTGCTTCAATCCATAAATGGATCTCTGCAAATTGCATACCATATTGGCATTCTCTGGATCGACAAAACCTTCAGGTTGTGTCATGTACACATCCTCTAAAAACTTTTTGTTAAGGAAAGCGGTTTTGACATCCATTTGCCATATCTCATAATCATAGTATGCCGCTATAGCCAATAGAATCCGGATGGATTTAACCATGGCAACTGGCGAGAAAGTTTCATCATAGTCAATACCATGAACTTGCTTGAAACCTTTCGCCACCAATCTCCCTTTATAGGTAACCACATTACCATCCATGTCAGTCTTTTTCTTAAAGACCCACTTGCACCCTATGGGTTTTACCCCTTCAGGTGGATCAACCAAGGTCCATACCTTGTTTTGATACATGGATTCCATTCCCAAATTCATGCCTTCCAGCCACTTCTTAGAGTCCGAACCCGTGATGGCCTGCTGATAGGAAGTGGGCTCATCCTCTTCAATGAGCATCACGTCCCCAGTGTGAGTGATAAGAAATCCATATCTATCAGGCTCATACCGAGTCCTAACCTACCTACGCGGTCCATGTGTTACAGGCACAGGATTCTCATCTACAACATGTTGTGGTTCCTGTCCTTGTTCCATCTCAGCCTCAATATCTCGAACTTCTTCGAGTTCTATTTTCCTCCCACCGATTCTTCTAAAAATAAATTCTCTTTCTAGAAAAATAGCAGTCCGAGCAACAAACACTTGTGCTCGATCAGATTGTAGAAATAATACCCTTTAGTTTCCTTAGGGTATCCTACAAAGAGGCATTTGTCGGATTTAGGGCCGAGTTTATCTGATGCTTCACGTCTCACGTAAGCCTCACAACCCCAAATTCTCATAAAAGACAAATTAGGACGCCTCCCAGTCCATATCTCATATGGTATCTTTTCGACGGATTTAGATGGAACACGGTTAAGTGTAAATGCAACACTCAATAATGCATCTCCCCAAAATGAAGAAGGAAGGTCAGCTTGACTCATCATCGAACGAACCATGTCTAACAAGGTTCTATTCCTCCTTTCGGATACACCATTCCGTTGAGGTGTACCCGGTGGAGTGAGCTATGATACTATACCACACTCCTTTAGATGATCAAGAAATTCTCGGCCTAAGTATTCACCTCCTCGATCTGATCGAAGCATTTTAATGCTCTTGCCGAGTTGATTCTGTACTTCATTCTTGAATTCTTTGAACTTTTCAAAGGATTCTGACTTGTGTCTCATTAGATACACATAGCCTTTCCTACTGAAATCGTCAGTAAATGTAATGAAGTGTTGGAATCAACCTCTAGCTTGTGTCGACATCGGTCCACATACATCACTATGTATAAGACCTAACAAGTCCGAAGCTCTTTCACCTTTACCGGTAAAAGGAGTCTTCGTCATCTTGCCTAACAAACATGACTCACATGTCTCAAATGATTCAAAATCAAATGAGTCTAAAAGTCCATCTTTATGGAGTTTCAATATACCAGTCTCGTTTATATGGCCCAATCGACAATGCCAAAGATAGGTTTCAGTAGAATCGTTCATTCTAACCTTCTTCGTATTAACGTTATAGATTGCGGTTTCTAGGTTAAGAACATACAAACCATTGCTTAAATACGCACCACCATAATAAACATTATTGAAATAAATAGAACAACATTTGTCCTTTATTACAAAAGAAAAACCTTTCTTGTCAAGACAAGACACAGAAATCAAATTCCTGCTTATGGTCGGTACATAATAACAATCGTCTAGTTCTGAAACCAAACCACTCGGTAAGGTAAGATAGTAAGTTCCTACGGCTAATGCAGCAACTCTTGCTCCATTTTCCACGCGCAGGTCTATCTCACCCTTTGCCAATCTCCTACTCTTTCTCAGTTCCTGCACATTTACACAAATGTGAGAACCACATCCGGTATCTAATACCCATGATGCAGAGATAGAAATATTAGCTTCTATAACAAAAATACCTGAAGTGGAAGTCTTACTTCCCTTCTGTTTCTTCACCTCTTCAAGGTAAACAGGGCAGTTGCATTTCCAATGGCCAGGTTTGTTATAATGGAAACATTGTCCTCCCTTTGCAATACCACATTTGGGTTTCAGCACATGGGAACAAGAAGATGCACATGCACCAAACTTTTTGGCACATTTCTTCTTCTTGTAAAACTTGACTTTATCCTTTCCTTTGACTTTTCCAACCATCAAAATGTTGTTGGATTTGTTTGCCTTCATTTGTTGCTCAACTGTTCCTAACATGTTAAGCAACTCAGACAAAGATTTGTCAAGATGATTCATATTGAAATTCATGACAAATTGGCTGTTACTATCCGGCAACGATTGCAGGACTAGATCAACGGCCAACTCCTTTTGCAAAGTAAAACCTAGACCCTCAAGGCTCTCAATGTATCCAATCATTTTAAGCACATGAGGTCTCACCGGTGATGACTCAGCCATCTTGCATTGGAACAATGTCTTAGAGGTCTCATACCTCTCATGTCTTGCTTGCTTTTCAAAAAGTATTTTCAGATGTTCGATCATATCGAACGCACCCAAGGTCTCATGTTGCTTCTGAAGCTCAGAGTCCATGTTAACAAGTATAAGGCATGCAACATCCAATGCATCATCAACATGCTACTTGTAAGCATCTCTTTCCGCCCTAGAAGCATTAGGAGCCGGTTCATTTGGAAATTGCCCTTCAAGGACATACAACTTCTTTTCTTGTTTGAGGACTATCCTCAAGTTGCGATACCATTTTAGGAAGTTATTCCCATTCAACTTTTCCTTCTCAAGGACAGATCGCAGTGACATTGTGCTAGTGTTTTGTGCCATGGAAATTCTACAACAATGATCAACTCATACAAATAAGAGTCATGCATACAAAATCATTTAACAAGGAATTCTATTAAATGATGCTCCTACTATATAAATCAAGACAATCATATAAGTAGGCCAAGATCCATATTTCACTACTAGATAAGTCAGCTTTGGCTGATCGCTTACTTCATAGTTATTTAGGTAGACAACTCTTGTCAATTACATCTCATGTAACTGTTAGATAGTTGAGTGAACAACACTTGTTCTTGTCTATCTCATAGACTTAGCTCAACTCCTTGCCTCTAAGTCCTTAATCCTATTAAGATGACCTAGTTAAGTTCAACACCATAATAAGCAGTTCCGATATTACAATTATCGCGTTGCACCTTGCTAGGATAAACATTGGCACCCTGCTTTGGCAAAACCTACCAATTGTTGATCTAAGCAATGATGAGTGCTTATCATGGAAGGCAACACAAGAAGAACTTAATATTTTCATCAACATATTATTCCAATACATTACATGCATGTTCTTGATGAATCATATATTGATGTTTGTAAATTTGGAAACCAAGAATTACAAGTGAACATCGATGTTTAAACTTGAACATCGATGTTTTGAGAATCTGATTCTCCCAACTATTTGGCCGAGGCTCAAGAACATCGATGTTCAACATTTCAACATCGATGTTTGGAGTAACTTGAACTCCAAACTATTTGGCAGTAGCTCAAGAACATCGATGTTCAACTCTTAAACATCGATGTTTTTGTGAATTTTGAAAGTTCATGATTTTGGCAGTAGCATTTTAACATCGATGTTGAACTTAAACATCGATGTTTGAACCTCTGAAACTCAAGAACATCGATATTGGAACCTTGAACATCGATGCTATATGAGCTCTGGAATTTCAAACCAATTTGGCCGAGCTCAAATAACATCGATGTTTTTTTGAGAGTTCTGCATGAGAACATCGATGTTTGTCATACAACATCGATGTTTGAACGTTCGACCGAGGCTAAACTTCATCAGAACATCGATGTTGGCCACTCAACATCGATATTTTGAAGGTTCGGCCAAGGCTAAACTTCATGCTAACATCGATGTTTGTCTCACCAACATCGATGTTATGGTCTAGCTGTACTAGAACGACAATCGTTCTATACACAAACCAACACTCGATTTTTCTTAAATCGATGTTTGAACGTTCGACCGAGGCTAAACTTCATCAGAACATCGATGTTGGCCACTCAACATCGATATTTTGAAGGTTCGGCCAAGGCTAAACTTCATGCTAACATCGATGTTTGTCTCACCAACATCGATGTTATGGTCTAGCTGTACTAGAACGACAATCGTTCTATACACAAACCAACACTCGATTTTTCTTAGTCGAACTCTTCGACTTACTGCCATGAATATCTTGATTGATATCTCATACCAATCAAGTGCTTGTTGTGAAAACCTTTTAACAAAAACACAACAGCAACATGTTCAATAACTCATTTAGCACATCACATAAACAAAATAAATTCAGCATATCACATATACTAGCATGTTCATACTATATCACATATAACATATGAACACATAATTCAGTTTAGAACCTCACAAGAGGCTCCGCTACCACTGAAAGTATCCGAGCATGCAAACTGACAATCAAATGCAATAACATACGCAGCGAAAAACCGGATACACATGGAGGATCCAAGTGAAGGGTAGCTAAACCGAATAACAATTTTTCGTACCTGAATCGGTTGAGGTCTTTCACCCAACTGTTGTGCCGAATCAGCTAGAGCCGGACAGCAATCCCGCCCCTCTACGGTATCCACACGAACTGTGATAACTAGTTGGAATCGTCATATGATTACCAACCCGAGCACCCCCGAACTGATGTGCTAGCAGCAGGTTTCGGAAGCTAGAGTTTGTGGTATTTTCTTCTTTCACAAAGAAGGTGTGTATGGTCTGAAACTCACAAGAGCTCTCAAGACTCAATACTCTGAAAAATTTCAGACTCAAAGTGATGAAAAACCAAAGCATATTCAGATTATCTTAGTCTAATCCCACTCACAAAAGTAAAGGACAAAGTGGCCAACACCTTTGGTCAATATCATTAGCTTTTAGCTAATTATGTCTCCACTAACTCTTGGTGGGATTACACATCACATGGAACTAATTATGGTTCAATAAATCAGACATTTAGTGAGCCAAACCAGCCCAAAACGACCCTGGTCCAACCACGGTCCAACTACAGTCCAACCATGGTCCAACCATACCTGGTTGAACCATGGTCCAACAACGGTTCAACCACCTGCTGGAATCAACGATTCTTTGTGTGTGACCCTGTAGGAACTTGTAACGTTTGGCAATAATCGTAAAGTCTCATTATACAATTATAAGCAAAGAGCGGCGTCTAGCAACACATCATTGCTACCCAAACGACAAGATCAGTACTGATTCAATATGCCTCGTAAGCGTGTCATCGTCCCTTCGTCCCATTATCAAGATTAAATACGAAACATGGAATATGTCAATCTCGCTTATGTTTAATCTCGGTTTCTTGATCCTCGAGCTAACTGTGTAAAACGGATACTAATGATATCACCATATCATAATCAAAGCACGGCCGTGCATTTACAGTTCAACTCTATCAAGAAACCAACCAATAATATACCCGTTATATGGGTTGGACGAATCCCCTCTGGATCATACAAAACCCACTACACATTTATCATATACCCAATGATTACACTAAGCCTACTCATTTACGAAATAGCCAAGAGTAATATCAAAGTATACGACTCATATGTTGGGAACCTTGATGATCACAGGTCTAAGGACAATACATATAAAAACCGCTAATGACAATCATATAACGTTCCATGTAGCGTTCTTATGTGGGTCGGTCCAGTCCACAAGTTCTCTAACTTGTACCCGTATGTAGAATTCATATCACATATAATTCTCAACATACGCTAGTCTTAATTTATTATTACAACCCATCCATAATAATAATCGACTAGGGACATTTAAGAATATATAAATATTCTAGAGTGCAAGCGTTTATCTCATAAACGATATTTATTGGAATAACCTTAATGTGTATACATGATTACAAATAAACATCCATTGATTGGCTTTTGGGCATATTACACTAATAAGAAGTTCTTCGCTGACATAAATAACTACCTCTGGGACGAGCCCCTACTGTTTAGAAGGTGTGGAGATGGGATGATCAGAAGATGCATTCCTAAAGAAGAAGTGGCACAGGTCCTACACGGTTACCACAATGCACAGTACGGAGGACACCATGGTGCAACCAGGAAAGCCTCAAAAGTCTTACAAGCAGGCCTATATTGGCCTACTTTATTTAAGGATGCGCGCAATTGGGTGATAGCTTTCAAGGAATGCCAACGAACAGGGAACCTCTCAAGGAGGCAAGAAATGCCACAGCATGGCATACTAGAGGTAGAGCTGTTTGACGTTTGGGGGATTGACTTCTTGGGACCATTCCCAAGTTCATATGGGAACAACTACATCTTAGTGGCTGTGGATTATGTTTCCAAATGGGTTGAGGCTGTTGCCTCCCCAACAAATGATGCCAGGATAGTGATATAGTTCTTGAAGAAAAATATCTTCACTCGGTTTGGCACACCCAGAGTAATAATCAGTGATGGTGGCACCCATTTTTGCAATAGGCAATTTGAAGCTCTCCTAAGGAAGTATGGAATCAGACACAAAGTGGCCACTCCCTACCATCCTCAGACAAGTGGCCAAGTCGAGGTGACAAAAAGGGAGATCAAGCAAATTTTGGAGAAGACAGTGGGACCATCACACAAAGATTGGGCATTGAAGCTTGATGATGCTCTTTGGGCATACCGCACAGCTTTCAAAGCACCCATAGGCACCACACCATATCGCCTCGTCTTTGGAAAAGCTTGCCACCTACCTGTGGAACTTGAGCACAAGGCGTATTGGGCCATTAAGGCTTTAAACTTTGATATACAGGCCGTAGGAGAGCAGAGGCTGTTGCAGCTTAATTAATTAGACGAGCTAAGGAAGGAGGCATATGAGAATGCCAAGCTATACAAGGAAAAGACAAAGAAGTGGCATGGGAGAAGGATCCAGTCCAAGCAATTCAAGGAAGGTGACCGAGTTCTTCTTTACAACTCTCACCTGAAGCTATTCCCTGGAAAGCTTCGATCAAGATGGTCTGGACCTTTCACTGTGTCACACTGTTACCCACACAGAGCAGTAGAGATCTACAATGAGCAGACACCTCCGTTCAAGGTAAATGGACACAGGCTGAAGCTGTATCACAGAAGAGCCAATGAATATCAGGAGACTCAGTTGCTCCATGATCCACCTCCCAACTAGCGAGATGAGGAGGTGTCCAGCTAAAAGATGTAAAAGAAGCACCACTTGGGCAATCCCCAAGTGTGGTAATTTTCAAGACTTTCTTTATTTTTCTTTCTTTCGTTTTGTTTTTTGTGTTTTCTTTTGTTTTTATTAGGTGCTGCAAATTTGAGGAAAGGAATCATCAAGTCAGAAATTCGTCAGGAAAGTTCCTCTATACCTCTTTCAATAACTAGCTTCAATAACTTTTGCAAAAAGAGTACTTTGACGCTACACAGGCTCACCACAGCCCCATCACAGGCTGAGCCTCTGCCGAACTTCCACACTAATCTAACAATTCACTTAGACGATTTCTTGCACTTAGGGGATAATTAATGATAGGAAGCCTCGAACAAAATGCTAGGGTTAGAGTCTTGCTGAATATAGGAAACAAATTTTTTATTGTAAACAATGTCTCTACCGAGGAACAGCCTGTGGCCCTTGTGAATACCCGACCCAAAATTACTTGGGCCTATTCACCTTTCCTTTACACCTTCTTCATAACCATCATCCAACATCTTTGGTGTCGCCACCCAAATTTTATTAAGGGACAAAAACTTGGGAAAAACCTTTCATGTGACTCCATTTAGGCAACCGGATAACGAACCAAAGATGCTGGACCCGGGATTCGTCATGGATGGGAAGGTGTTAGGCACCCATCCATGTTGGGGCGAAACTTTGTGCAATTAGAGGATTTTGTATGCCTTGTGAAAGTGTGCAAGTGTGAGCACCAAAACACATAGTCACTAAATATTAAAAAGAAAGGGGAGAAGAAGAAGATTGGGCTTGAGTTTCCACCACTAGAAACCACCTACGTACCCCGGCGACCGGGTTCAAAGCCCACATAGTTCTTGACATGGCATCACAACAATCACATCATCATCAACATCAACATCTCAACAATAATTGGTCAGACAAAAAGGGATTAGGATTACCTCTTGTAGCCCTCCTCTAGCTCTTTGGTTTGGGTTGTGCCTTCCACACAATTTCCTCCCACGCTTTAACTCAATCTTGGAGTTCTTCTTGATTTTCCCCTTTGCTGCCTTCAATGGATGATGCTACCCACGAAATTCTACTAGAGTTTTGCCTATAGAACTATTTCTGAAGCTTGGAGAGATAGAGTTTCTCCAAGCTTCAAAGCTTTATGGAGAGTGTTTGTGTAATAGAATCTGTGTCCTTTGAAATGTGAGGGGAGGGTCCTATTTATAGTGTTCTTGGTAGCCTAGGGGGTGACTTAATGATCAAGGTAATGGCAAAAAATCTTGGCCAAAACCGAGTAGAATCAGAATACGGGCGAAAATCGAGGAGAAAACTCGTTTCTGGGGCTGTATGACTGCCATGGCCGGCGGTCATCCTATGGATGACAGCCAGGCCGGGCGGTCATGGGTGGAAGATAGCCCAGGCCCGGCGGTCATCCCGAGATGACCGCCCGCGCCTACGCGTCTCACCCGTTCTTTCCTTTTTTGGTCCCGATTCTCCCCTAATTCCTCCCTGATTGATCCTACTGCGTAATTAACCCCTAGACTGCCCAGAATCCTCTGCTTTCCTGATTACTACTCCTCTCAATCATCTCCTAATTGACTAATTACACATTGATTCCTCATTTTAAGCCAAAATCATACCAAAAACATTCTTGCTATTAAGGAATGATTTAACTCTGATTTTCCACGAAAATCGGAGCTAAATTTGTCTGCAAGCAAGGTGTTAATGGGCTGTGCAACTCTGAAGAAAAGTCCATACCTTTTTAAATTGGACCTTTACATTTATCTTCAACCCAAGAATAAATATAATTGGGTTTAATAAATAAACAAGCCCAAATTTAATAAGATAAAATCTATTTTAGCAATTTAGTCCTTAACAAATCCTATGATTAAATCGTCTCATTAATCCTAGGCATATAAAAGTCTTAATTACTATAACGTATATAAATTCTACTAAAATTAAACCCCATCCGTGCTTCAACCAAGACTAACTCATCAATCTTATGATTCAAACATGTCTGGAGTCTGATCTCAATATAATTTTCATGGGTAAAATTTGGGTGTTCACAGATGCCCCTCGTTGGAGAGTCTTTAAAACTTTAAGACGAAGCAACGCAAGGAAGGAACAACCAAATTTGGATAACGAATGTGAGTGTTGTGGACCAATGGTTGGAGCATCACATGCTCCACCTAGAGAATCATCTCATTCCGAGGTTTGTGATTGACTCATCTTATTTCTTGGGATTTCCTGGTCCCAAGAGCTACCGGGAATCATCTCATCCCGGGTTTTTTTTTTTGGGATTTTCTTGGTCCCAAAAGTCATGAACAAAGGATCATCTCACCTATGCTAACTAATCCCGTGGGGATTTTGCCAACTAAGGATATTATCACCCTCCCGTGGGGATTTTGCCAACTAAGGATATTATCACCCTCCTGTGGGGATTTTGCCAACTAAGGATATTATCACCCTCCCGTGGGGATTTTGCTAACTAGGATCTTCTCACCTGTGTTAACTAGGGATATTGTCGCCCTCTCGTGAGAATTTTGCCAACTAAGGATATTATCACCCTTCTGTGAGGATTTTGCTAACTAGGATCATCTCACCTATGTTAACTAGGGATATTGTCACCCTCCTGTGAGGATCTCATCTCATCTCGGGGGTTTTGGGATTTTCCTGGTCCCAAGAGCTAACGGGAATCATCCCGTGGTTCATCTACATCGTCTCGGTGCTCCTCTACGTCGGGACAACGTCCCTAGGATATCTATCCCTCAACATCTTCATCCACTATACTTTAGGGGTATCTGCCCCTAACAACTCTCATCAGTTCTACTTTCATCTTAGGGGTATCTCCCCCCAACGACTCTCATCTACCCTACTTCTATCTTAAGGGCACCTGCCCTTGGTCTCGGCTGGTCTAGTTCGAGCATGTTCGCGGACCCTTCGGGTCCTCCCTCATTCAAGGCAATCGTCCAAAGAATAGGCTCATCATGTCATCAAAAGACTCATCATTCTAAAGTAAAATACATGCCTAACTCATCATAACACATATCATTGTAAATTCAAGTAAAAGATCATAAAATGCCCCTTAAGTGATAAATACACATGTTTTCCTCTCCTCTCTTTCATATTCTCTCTTTCCCTTTTTTTTCCTTCCTCTCTCAATTTTCTGGAATTTTTTTGGAAAAACAATTTTTCGGATGAACAGTGCCGGCTGGGCGGTCAAGGGGAGAGATGACCGCCACTTCCTAGCGGTCTTGTATGGATGATCGCCAGGCATGGCGGTCTTCTCGTCATGACCGCTCGTGCTAGCAGTCATAGCTCCCGGGGTTTTGTCTTTTTTCCTTTTTTGCTTTTGGGTTTGGGCTTTAGGGTTTTATGCGAATTCTATCGACCCCAAATTGTTATAAATAAAACTTTAGGTACCCAGAACTCTTCGCAACTTGTCAAAGCATATCTCAAACGCTTCTAAGGTAAACATGAGTGAAGATTTCTGTGCCAAGGTGTTCCAATGGAAGTTGAGCATCCCCCAAACACGTCGCTTCGACCTCAAACCAACCGGACTTTGTGCCTTGTTCGACCTAGCCCATGTGAATACTGATGAAGGCTTGATTCATTCTGCTACTATGTTTTGGGATCGTGACCATCACGTGTTCTGCTTTGGTCCTTCCATGGCAAAACTCTGTCCCACGGTAGATGAATTCGGCGCGCTTTTGGAGGTTCAAATAGGGGAAGATATTGCCATGATCTCCCCCATCGCAGTAGCTGGGCTGGAGGTTGGTTCCTTTCTGTCCCTTGACTGTAACCAACTGAAATTCTTGCTGGGCAAGGGGGAATTCATGAACTTATCTCCCATAGTTGATCAATACTTTGTTAGTACTGCATCACGCGGATATCTAGAATGCAGCCCTTCCTGGAGAAGTAGACATGACCATGCCCTAGCTTTGGTGATGGTAAGCGAATTCTTGTTAGTCATCCGTTTTGGCGCGTGCCCCCTTGGTGTTGGCGCGTGCCCCCTTGGTGTTGGCGCTTTGGTGGCTATGCTCTTTAACGGCTGTAACGTGGTGCCTTCTGTTTTGGGCGAGACTCTTATTTGCTTGGATACTCAGGCATCTTATCCTGACAAGCCCTTGACTGGTTCTCCCCTCCTTCTCCAGGTATCATCCTCGATTTATCTGACTTGTGAAATCGCGTTTACTCTCCCTCGCTTCTATACAAAACTCGTGAACTCGTTTCTTTCTCTCAGATGTCATTATACGACCATCTCCAATTGATCGCCCTCCAAAGTCTGGCTGGTATGCCCCTATGGACTATCATGAGCAAAACCTCGTCGTAGTTGTTTTTTCTACCAAAGATTGGGTGCTTTTTATGAAGGATATGGCTGACAGCGAAATCTTGTGGTGTTGCCCTTGGTTCCACATGCAAGAAGTCATCTTTCACTTGCCTGGTCAGAAGGTGGTGGTCCTCCCAGGGGTTTATCGTTCTACCCAATATTATCCGGCTAGGATAGCTAGACAGTTTGGTCGTGCTCAATTCACTCCTCCGCCTTCATGCTCGCCCCTCGACATGGTAATGGACAACCGTACCATAAAGCTTATGCACGAATATTGGAGTCAGCCCATAAGAGTTAAAGTTCTTATTCCGAAGTCCCCCGATTCATCCGAGGGATATCAACAATGGTTGAAGAAATACATGGGTTATTCTGAATGGATCCTTTTAGGTTATAGGAACCGATTTTTAGGATCAAATGATCGCTTAGAACTCGATTCTCCTAGCGACGATGGAGAGGAAGCTTAAGCATACTGGATGTTTGCTAGGATAAATTTTATGACATGTGTAATGCATGCAAAATAAATGAGTGAATGCACTCCCTTTTTCTTTCTTGTCAACCTTTACACTCTTATTAATAAAGGTGGGCTGGACCTGAATTTTATCACATTCTTCCCTTTTTCGAGCATAAAGAATTGGATCTATATTATACATAATATTTCTTCAACTGGTCCAGGTTGACTGGCTCTGGAAACTCATTACCGTCCAAGTCTCTAATCTTCGTAGCACCTCTTGACATGATTTCTTTGATGATGTAGGGCCCGATCCATTTAGCCTTGAATTTACCCCTAGGGTCATGCATGGGTTGTCATATTTCTTTCAACACCATGTCCCCTTTCTTCAATCCTCTTTCTCGAACTCGCTTGTTGAAGGCTCGAGCTATCCTCCTTTGGTACCCTTGCACATGGTATAAGGCTGGCAATCATTTTTCATCGAGCAATGCTAACTGATCAAGTCTTTCCTGTACCCATTCTGTCTCAGGAAGCTCACTCTCCCGAGCCACCCTCAAAGAATGCACTTCAAGTTCTATTGGTAATACAGCTTCCATGCCATACATTAGAGAATATAGGGTTGCACCCGTAGAGGATCTGATGGAAGTTCGGTAACCCAGAGCGCCAGTGAAAATTTTTCTAACCATTTCTTGTGTGTGGATATCATCTTTCCCAGGATAACCTTTATATTCTTGTTGGCAGCTTCCACTGCACCGTTAGCCTGGGGTTGATAAGGTGATGACCTGTGATGCTTGATACCGTAATCCTGACACAACTTCTCCACAACAGCTTTGAAATGTGGGCCATTATTCAATATCAGCTTGTTTGGGACACCATAACGGCAAATGATGTTGTTTAGGATGAATTTGGCCACCTTTTTATATGTCAACTTAGCATAAGACTCTGCCTCCACCCACTTAGTAAAATAATCAATGGCAACTAATATGTACTCGTGTCCATTCGTCGCCTTTGGGGTTATCGTCCCAATGACATCAATGCCCCATGCAGAGAATGGCCAAGGTGATGACATTGGTGTCAAAGGTGATGGTGGTTTAGAATATAGCTTCCCATGGATCTAGCATGTATGACAACATTTCACAAATTTGGCACAATCGGCTTCCATGGTCGACCAAAAGTATCCCAATCGCAATATTTTTCGAGCTAACATGTCTCCTCCCATATGAGGGCCCTCACCTTCCTCGTGAACTTTTCTCATAATCTTCTCGGCTTCTCCTGCACCCACACATAATAGATGGACTCCCGTTGCGTGCCGCTTATAAAAGCTCCCTGCACACACAACATAACCTCTAGCCAGTCTTCTTAGAGTCTTCTTCTCAATTTCTGTAGTGCCCTCAGGGAACGTCCCATCCCTGAGGTATCCCAGGATGTCTTTATACCAATGATCCATATCATCATCATTCATAATTTTGTTGTGCGATGGTTGATCAAGCTCTACAGCGGTGATAGCTATGACAGGAGCTTCGTTGGAAGGTAAATCTTTCAAATAATCCTGGAACCAAGGTTCACTCACCCCCGTTTCCTGGTTAAAGGAAGGCCAATTCCTTTTCTGGACCATCAACGATAAGATGATAGCATTGCTCGGCATTCCCATCATCGAGAAAAGTGTGGCCAAGGCATTAGCAAACTGATTCTCCCTCCTAGGCACATACTGAAAGTCAATTTCTTCGAATCGGGAAGCTAACATCTTTAAATGCTCGTGGTAAGGTATTAGTCTTTCCTCTTTGATCCTCCATTCTCCCTTGACTTGAAATATCACCAGAGCCGAATCCCCAAGTACCCAAATCCATTTTATCCCCATGTTCAATGCTAAACCCAGACCAATGGCACATGCTTCATATTCAGCCACATTGTTAGTAGCTTCAAATTCCAACTTGCAGGAGATTGGATATGTTACTCCGTCAGGAGACATGAGGATTACACCCATCCCAAAACCTCGAGCGTTAGCTGCTCCATCAAAATGCATCTCCCATATCGGTACCTCTAAGTTCATCACCTCCTCATCAGGGAATTGTGGCTCAATTCTCTCATCTCCATCCACTGATTGTGAAGCTAGAAAATCTGCTATGGCTCCTCCTTTAATAGCTTTTTGAGACACAAACTGGATATCAAATTGTGATAGGATTGCCACCCATCTGCTTGTACGACTGCTTGGCACCGGCCTCTCCATTAGATACTTGATGGGATCCATTTGGGACATGGCCAAGACTTCAAAAGAGATAAAATAATGCCGGACCTTTTGGCAAGCCTAGGTCAAGGCCACACAAGTCATTTCTACCAAGTTGTAGTTTAACTCGTACCCAATGAACTTCTTACTCAAGTAATATATGGCGGTCTCAACGCGAGAATCTGGCAGGTATTCAGCTAACATGGCACCCATGGCTTCTTCTGTGATAGTCAAATATAATAGCAACGGCTTCCCTTGCCTAGGAGGCTGGAGCATTGGAGGATTGGACAAATATCCCTTAATTTGTTCGAAAGCATCCTGGCACTTGTCATCCCATCTTACAGGAACTCCTTTCTTGTGCAACTGATGGATGGGTGCACAAATGCTAGAAAGCTGAGCAATGAAACTACTGACATACTAAATTCTTCCCAGGAAACTTCGGACCTCCTTCTCATTCTTTGGAGCCGGCATTTCTTGAATGGCCTTGATTTTGGTGGGCCTCATTCACTCACCATAAAACCTAGTAACCTTCCTGTCTGGACGCCGAAGACACATTTCTGAGGATTAATCCTCATGCCAAACCCCCGACATCTCTCAAAGAATTTTTTCAAGTTAACCACATGGGATTCTCGCGTTTCTGATTTCACAATCATATTATCGACATAAACCTCTACTTCCTTATGCATCTTGTCGTGCAAGAGAGTAGTAGCCATCCATTGATATATGGCTCCGGCATTGATTTGACCAAAGGGCATAACCTTGTAACATAATGTCCCCCATTCGGTTCGGAATGATGTCTTGTGTTTGTCTTCTGGCGCCATTTTCACCTGATTATACCCTGAAAATCCATCCATGAAGGATAACAATGCATGTCCTGCCGTGGCATCCACTAAAAAATCAATATGGGCTGGGGAAATTTGTCTTTTGGACAGGCCTTGTTCAAATCTCGGTAGACCACACACATTCGTACCTTCCCATCTTTCTTCGGAACCGGGACGATATTAGCTAACCACTCAGGGTATTCAATCACTTCCAAGAATCCGACTTTAATCTATTTTTCTAATTCTTCTTTCACCTTCAAGGCCCATTGGGGCTGAAGACGACGAGCTTTTTGCTTCACGGGTTGAGCATTAGGAAGTAGAGGGATCCGATGTTGAGCAATGGTCGGGTTGATTCCTAGCATGTCTTCATAAGACCAGGCAAACACATCCACATACTCTTTGATTAAAACTGCCAAGTCTTCTTGGATGGAATTTTCAAGAGCCGCACCAATCCTTGTGATCTTAGGGTTATCTTCAGTTCCCAGGTTGATTTCGATTGAATCTGGGAGTTCATTCATCTCATTACATTCACATACATTATTCATGCAATAAATGTTATCACAGAAAGCATCCAAGTAAGCAAAAGAGTGACTCATTTCATTACTACGGGATATGAATACATCATCATTTTCCATGGTTTCGGAGTAAGAAAGGCTAGTGTTAATGGAGTTTTTGTCTAGTCCGTTGGCTACATCTTCGGGTTCATTATCTAATTCAGATTCACTTTCGGAGCCAGTTGTCATGGGAGAACTCTCATCAATTGCTTCCTTGCTGATCTTGAAAACAGTACACGGTTTCTGCCATTCCTAATTCCTACCCACGTGCTCGATATCATGAACGACCCCTTGTGCAAAATCTCTTCTTCTGGCTCTTAGATCAATATCAATCATGAAACAATCTTCACTTTCAACCCATCTCGCGGAACTGATCTTCCCATTTTTATCTTGATGGAGTAAAGTGATTTCTTCTCGATCTAACAAACTTTGCATCTCGTGGCAAATCTGGAAATATTCATTGATGGCATGCCCAATCACGTAACAGAATTCACAACACTCATTAAGTTTTGACATCGGAGGCTGCAACAGGTCACCTTTTACGCACTTCTTGAGCAGTTCTTCCAAAAATATCAGGAAGGGGACGGATTTTCCATTGGATTTCTCAAGCTTCGGCATCTTGAATTTCTTTGGTAACCGGGCTTCAGGGAACAAGGACAGGCGGTCCGAATTCCAATCACCTCCTTGCCTCTTTGTGGTCCTCAACAAATTTCCCAACCTTGGAGGCTCCTCTTCCTCTCCCTTAGATCCTTCTATCTTCACACTACCATTCTGAACCTTTTTGTTGCTTCTCATGATGTCACGCCTTGAATATTGTTCCCCAATACTCCCGGGGGACCTGGTTCTTCCTCGCTCGGGTGCCGTCAATGGTTTACTCACTGCCAGTAGGGGTCCCACAATCGTGGTCATCCTGAGGGAATCTTCTTTGCTCATGTTGCTCTAGATTGAAGGGGTAGCAAAGTATAAAGGTTCTGAGTACCCAAAAGGGGGTTCAAAGGTTTCTTTTAGGGCGTGTAGGGATGAGAGGGGCACTCAATTCACATTTACTTGAATAACAATCACCCAAAATCACTTGGGCCTATTCACCCTTCCTTTACACCTTCTTTATAACCATCATCCAACATCTTTGGAGTTGCCACCCAAATTTTATTAAGGGACAAAAACTTGGGAAAAACCCTTCATGTGACTCCATTTAGGCAACCGGATAACGAACCAAAGATGCTGGACCCGATGATTCGTCATGAATGGGAGGGTATTAGGCACCCATCCATGTTGGGGCGAAACTTTGTGCAAATAGAGGATTTTGTATGCCTTGTGCAAGTGTGAGCACCAAAACACATAGTAACTGAATATTAAAAAGAAAGGGGAGAAGAAGATGATTGAGCTTGAGTTTCCACCACTAGAAACCACCAACGTACCCCGGCGACCGGGTTCAAAGCCCACGTACTTCTTGACATGGCATCACAACAATCACATCATCATCAACATCAATATCTCAACAATAATTGGTCAAACAAAAAGGGATTAGGATTACCTCTTGTAGCCCTCCTCTAGCTCCTTGGTTTGGGTTGTGCCTTCCACACAATTTCCTCCCACTCCTTAACTCAATCTTGGAGTTCTTTTTGATTTTTCCCTTTGTTGCCTTCAATGGATGATGCTACCCACGAAATTATACTAGAGTTTTGCCAATGGAACTATTTCTTAAGCTTGGAGAGATAGAGTTTCTCCAAGCTTCAAAGCTTTGTGAAGAGTGTTTGTGTAATAGAATCTGTGTCCTTTGAAATATGAGAGGAGGGTCCTATTTATAGTATTCTGGGTAGCCTAGGGGCGTGGACTAACTTAATGATCAAGGTAATGGCAAAAAATTTGGGCCAAAACCGACTAGAATCAGAATGCGGGCGAAAATCGAGGAGAAAACACGTTTCTAGGGGTGCATGACCGCCATGGCCGGTGGTCATCCTATGGATGACAGCCACGCCGGGCGGTCATGGGTGGAAGACAGCCCAGGCCCAGCGGCGGTCATGGGTGGAAGACCGCCCAGGCCCAGCGGTCATCCCGAGATGACCGCCGCGCCTCCGCGTCTCCGCGTCTCACCCGTTCTTTCCTTTTTCGGTCCCGATTCTCCCCTAATTCCTCTCTGATTGATCCTACCGCATAATTAACCCCTAGACTGCCCAGAATCCTCTCCTTTCTTGATTACTACTCCTCTCAATCTTCTCCTAATTGACTAATTACACAATGATTCCTCATTTTAAGCCAAAATCATACCAAAAACATTCTTGCTATTAGGTAATGATTTAACTCTGATTTTCCACAAAAATCAGAGCTAAATTTGTCTGCAAGCAAGGTGTTAATGTGCTGTGCAACTTTGAAGAAAAGTCCATACCTTATTAAATTGGACCCTTACATTTATTATCAACCTAAGAATAAATGTAATTGGGTTTAATAAATAAACAAGCCCAAATTTAATGAGATAAAATACATTTTAGCAATTTAATCCTTAACATATCTTTTAAATCGTCTCATTAATCCTAGGCATATAAAAGTTTTAATTACTATAACATATATAAATTCTATTAAAATTTAACCCCATCCATGCTTCAACCCATGACTAACTCATCAATCTTATGATTCAAACCTGTCTGGAGTCTATTCTCAATATAATTTTCATGGGTCAAATTTGGGTGTTCACAGCCTTGTAGTCACAAACAGGCTCAGCCTGTTTCGGCTACAGTTCCCAACGCAAAAAAGAGAAACAAGAAAAATTTGTCTCACACGCTAAAAAAATCTGCCCAACACAATTATACCCCCCTTACCCACGTGTCATTCATGCGAATAGACACAACCCAAATTCTGAAAAAGGGGGCACACATACATATGAATGGGCAGCAACAATCATTACTCAACAGGCATAACTCTTCGTTTATCCACCACTCCACCAATTGTTGCACCTGTTCATTGGCTTTAAAAAGAAAACCCCCTGCTCTTCCCTCCTCACTTCATCTTCTTCCGTACGCCTAACCACTACTGCAAACCCTAAAACACCAAAAATTGCTCCTTTCACCATCATGGCTGGCGGCAACAAAAACACCCCCCCACAACTCCTCCTTCTCCCCCAACCCA
>JAKUCV010004254.1:0-53244 GCA_028386065.3 Turnera subulata
CTGATAATAAAATTGGAATAGTGTGTCTAGAATCACATGTGTGTCATTTAAGGTTCGTGAGAACCTTTGTTAGATGTTGGTGATGTGACTTGGGAATTTACGGTTGTTGTTTATGTATATTTGCTTATGGGTTTTACCCGGTGGGCACTTCGGACTCACCCCTCACCTGCGGGCTTTCATCCCGTAGGTTGAGTTATTTATGGTTCAGGTATATTGCATTCCAGACAGGCTGCGGCGTCATCCCTTGGACAGGGCTTGGATCCATAGTTTGCATCTGTGTCGCATACAGTGTTAGTGAGTTTTATAAGTCTTCCGCTGTGCATGTTTTTACTGTTATTGGGCCATTGGGCCGGTATTGTATTTACGATGTTTATTATTTGCATATGTTGTCATGTGAGTCATAAGTCTTCCGCTGTGCATACTGTTAAGTCTTCCGTTGTGCTGATTATAATTGTTGTTGGGCCATTGGGCCGGTTATGATAATATTGATGTTGGGCCGTAGGGCCACATTGTCGTTTATATTTTTGGGCTGTTGAGCCAGGGTTCATGTTTTATACACTGTATGCTGAGTCATGTTGGGTTGGGTTGTCACAGTTCCGGAACGTGTTTACTGTGTACGGTAAATACGGGTCGGGGCGTCTCATTTTGGTAGCGGAGCGGGCGATAGGTCTTGTTGGGCAGTCTTTGTGTGTTGGTTGTCTTGTTTGCATAGTTCGCTCCAGTTGTTTATTATTTTATATCATTTTAGTTAAGTGCATTATGGATCCAGTCAAGGGACGTCAGCTATCGCAGAACATACACATATAAGGTAAATGATGCCAAAATAAGCGGAAATACAAATATTATTAATATTGATAATATTGATATTACAAAGGGAAATATTACATTGATTTTTGATATTTTATAAAAATAAAAATACATTTAACGATTCGGAACGACGTTGACACGAAAGCTGTTTGGATCGCTGTTGACGTTGACCGTGACTCTGTCACTCCAAGAGAACCTCATGCCGCCTCTGTCGCGCTGGCCAGGAATCTCGAACCGGTTTGCTGTTGGGAACCGGAGTGGAATCAGACCGTGATCGTCTCGTGGTTGCCACTGCGTCTCCGTCAGAAGAACCATGTTCGGTTTGTACTGGTTCTTCAAGTCCCTCAGAGTGCGTGAGAACTCCTGTGCACGCCTTGCAACTCCTCTGCAGTTCCACACCAGTAGTCGGGCCTTTGGCCAGGTTGGAGGTAGTCGAGTCATTCTGGGCATGCTCTGGGCTGTCATTGAGAGCTGGTAGTAAGCACCTTGCTCCACAGTCTGGCAAGTGGACTCCAGGTTGAACTCCTGTAGCCTTTCGGAGATGAAGAACATCACGGAGTTTGCTGATCCGTAGTACGAGGTCCTCAGTGTTCTATGGTCCTCCAGGAAGAATACCTCTTCCATGGGAGTGACGAAGAACCGTGACGAGTAGAGCTCGTCGACAAAGACTAGACGCGGCATTCTGCCGAGCTCGTTCGGTAGCTCTTCAGCGCGTTCGTTGACCATGCTATAAGCTAGTCGGTTCCTTCTGCCAAGGTTGGCACCTTCGACGAAGAAGACGGATGAAGGAGAAGGCATTTTGTTTGGACGTGTGGGGTTTTGTTTTACGATCGTTGTGTTTTCTTTTGCCTCAGCGTTTTGTTTGCTTTTTATGCTTTTGATGAATTATACTTCACCGCTCCTTCTTTTATACACTTATGGGAAGCGTGTTTATTGTTTTTGATTTTCAAGAATTGCTTTTTGAAATTTTACCGTTGCTTTCATTTATTGCTTAGTTACTTCACGTGTTTTTAGGACCCATGCCAGAGTTTTTCAGCCTTTTCCATCTCTTGATTTTCTTCGCTCTGGCCACCTTGTCTTTTCTTTCCATGGTCTTGCTATATTTTTCTTGCATCTTTTATCACATGCATCCGTGACCGTTGAGGCTAGACGGATGGGACCGTACCTCGAGTAGAGTGCATGTGCGACAAGCTCACAGTTGTTCGGACATCGTGGAGAGATACGAGCCTTGACAGACGTTTTGGCTTATGCGGAAATTGTGAACAAGTGGGTAACGTGTCTTTCGAGGGACACAGGACGTGCTCGTGATCATCGCCGTGCGAGTTAACGAAACAGACGTCACCGTTAGCTGTGCGAGTTACGTTTCGTGATTCGAGGATGTTCACGTCCGATACAAGCACCGTTCATGAAAACATGTTTTGGTTTTAATTCCTTTTTGTTTTGATTTTGCTAAACGAGTTTTAATTTTTGATTTCTTTATGTTTGATTTTATATTTTTATTGTCAAGTTTTATTTTGCCTTGAGATATTTTAATTTTCCGTTTAACATAAGATTTCTTAACATAAGAGATTTTGATTTTAAAAGGAAATTTATTTTATTTATTTCATAATAGGTTTTACATCGGAGAAAGTACTCTATTGAGTTACTTGCTTCTCTAGGTCTTTTACAAGGTTTTGGACATTTTTCATGTGGGGGAATAGCTCCGCGCATGCCAGTTCGATCTGCGCCACCGCCGAGCTGATCTTCTTCAGCGAGAAGTTCAGTTGCGTCAGCTTTTGTTGCGGAGTGCTGCTCTCAGCTACCGCCTTGCCTTTCCTGTCATCAGCTTTCTTGGGGACTCGCTTCTTTCGTCGTTTTGGGGAAACGACCATGTGTTCCTTCAGGCCGACGATGTTCGTCTTGAACCGTTTCTTCGGAGGTTCATCATCAGAGCTTGTCGGGAAGGCTTTGCCGCCGATGTAGCTGTTGTTTTCGGAGTCAGAAGTTGTCCTTGATCTCAGTGGAGAATCCATGACTGTGTGTGAGTATGCCAGTCATGAGGTTTGGTATTTATAAGCGGCTGAGATGGCGCTTAAGGGTATAAGCGGTATCTCATGTTGAGGTTGGACACCTGGCAGAGTGTGCCAGAATCTTAACGTGGTAGGACCCACGGATAAGACGAAATTTCGGGGACGAAATTCTTTTTAAGGGGGGTAGAATGTAACAGCCCGGGTAAAATTTTTTATTTTTACCGGGACTGTAGAAGTCGTTTTACCGTGATTTACTATTGAATTAATCTTGGGAAATTAATTCAAGGTAAATCAGGAGTTGTTTTTCGAAACCGAGAGTTTTGCCGCGCTCGGGAGTA
This sequence comes from Turnera subulata, assembly GCA_028386065.3. Lineage (NCBI taxonomy): Eukaryota > Viridiplantae > Streptophyta > Magnoliopsida > Malpighiales > Passifloraceae > Turnera > Turnera subulata. Next base: position 3,155 of record JAKUCV010004254.1, read on the forward strand.
TCTTCCTAACTAACCGAGCCTCGGTTTTCAGTTCCGAGAGTTGGAGGATGCTCGGGAGAAATAATCGGATTTTCCGCGCCCAAGTCATATTTTTTGACTCGGGACAAAAAATTACAATTATGCCCCTACCTTCTTCTTTTCTTCTTTTCTTCTCTTTTCTCTTTTCTTTCCTTTTTCTACTTTTTCTCCTTTCCTGCTCCCGCGTGAGTACGGCCGCCTCTCCCGTGAACTCGCCCGTGAAGCCCCTGTGCGCTTGTGAACTTTGTGTTAGAACCTATGTCTTCATGGTTCATTCATTACAGGTTTTGATAAATGACAAACCAAGATCATAACCAAGATGAAGCAAAAAGAAATCAAGCAAACAAGTACTCAACCAAAGTGATCAAGAATTCAAGTGAAGATATGATCAAGAGTTGAAGTACAAAGAAGAGCAAGAGAAGTTAGGACCCATTTGTACAAGGTAAAACACTCAACTTCTCTTAGGCATTGGCTCAAACAAAACACATTTCAATCATACAATTCATAAGCATGCTTTCAAACATAAAATTGTGTTTTTAGTCCAAAACATCCTGTCACCAAACATCGATGTTCTGTTTTTCCAAGTGTTTTCCAAAATTTGGCAGAAGCGGAAAAACATCGATGTTGGATTATAAAACATCGATGTTCTTGTGACCGTTGGTCAAAACATCGATGTTGTCATTGAAACATCGATGTTGTGATTTCTTCAAGTTTTTCCATAATTTGGCAGAAGGAAAAAAAACATCGATGTTGGCTTTCCAAACATCGATGTTCTCATGACCGTTGCATTTGAAAATACTTTCACTTAATCAAAACATCGATGTTGTAAATTAAACATCGATGTTCTTCAATGGTCAGCTTTTAAGAAATTTTGTCGAAGCAAAATAACATCGATGTTCTTGAAAGCAACATCGATGTTCTATGGTGGTCAGTTTCAAAAGAATTTTGCCGAACCAAAATAACATCGATGTTGGGATTTAGAACATCGATGTTTTAGTTACCGTTAGCCCAAAATTCAAATTTTATGGGCAAAACATCGATGTTCTACTTTAAAACATCGATGTTTAGGCATTGTTCAGACAACTTTTCAGCACCCACTAAGCTTTGTTTAAAGGTGTTTTTCTTGGGTGGATTTCAAACGGCTCCATGATTTTTTAGAGCTATATATTGAGCATTTTTAGCTGTGTTTTAGAACTAATCAACTCTCTATTCATTCATCATTCATTGCAAAACAATCATTCAAGTTTAAGAGCCAATTCCTTTGAGATTATTGAGAGTTGCCTTATTAGTGCTTAATTGTAACTCATACCCACTCTTGAGAGAGCTTTTGTTTGAGTAATCTTTATAGTGTTGTTCATACACTGAAAGGGAGGTTTGTTCCCTTGTAGCTACTCATAGGAAGAGTGATTTTCTTTCCTTGAGAGAAGTCTTGAAGTGAGGTATCTTCAAGCAAGTGTGTAGGATTCTTGTGATTAGAATTCCTAGGTTGTAAACGGTTTGTTAAGCACCCGGAAGCTTAACGGTAGATAGTGAACTCTTCAAGTGTATCTTGAAGGACTGGATTAGCCACAAATTAGTTGTGTGTGAACCAGTATAAAATCTCTTGTGTCCTTCTATCTTTCAATTCCGCACTTCATTTCCTGCAAAGTTCTTAATTTTCGGTCATAAGCTATTCACCCCCCCTCTAGCTTAAGTCTATTGTTTCTAACACTTTGTTTCCTTCCCCATCTTTGTTTCCTTCTGCTTTCTTATTCTTTCTTTTTCTCTCCTTCACTTTCTTTTCCTCCGGCCTCTCTGCTCCTCCTTACCGCCACACACCACACACCGCCCACCAACCTCTTTTCCTCTCCACACAACACCCTCGCCGGCCGACACCACCGGCCGTTACCGACACACACACACCACAACAACCCGTGACCACCAGCCACCATCTTCTTCTCCTACACCACACGCGTCCGCCGTGAACCCGCTGCACACACCCGCGCCGTCCACCACCAGCATCACCTTCTGCCACAGCCGACCCCGACGCCGTCGCCTGCGTCTTCTTCTTCTCCTTCTCCTCCTCCCCGGTGCAGCAGCAGCCGCCGCTCCCTCCAAGCATCGCCGGCAGCTCCTCTCTGCTGCACATGAAGACGCGCCTCCCCTTCGCCGTCTCCTTCTTCCCGTGCTGCCGCCGCCGCCTGCAGCCACGCCTCCGTGGCCCTCTTCCTCCTCGCGCCATCACCTCCTCGTGATGCCATCCGATCTTGCCCCTGCGCCGCCGCCGGAACTCACCCAAGGTGAGCCATGTGATGGAGAAGACGCGGGTCGACCCGTTTGTGACGGGTTGGCCCGAATTCTCTAGGGTTTGGGGTTGGGTTATTTTCGGGCTGGGCTATGTTGTTATGGGTTGTGAGGTTTTTGTTGTTTGGGCTGATGGTTGGTGTTGGGCTTGGGTATTAGTTTTGGGCCATGGTGGGCTGTGCTTTGTGGACTACGCATGTGTGTGTGGGTGTGCTGGAACATGGGCTTGGGCATGGACTTGAATGGCCCATTGTTCATGGCCCAGCCTGCCTAATAATAGGAATGATAAATAAATAATAATAGAATTAAATAAAATTAGATTAAATAAAATCAAGTATATTCTCTGGAAATAATATATAATATACATTTTCTGGGAATACATTTTACTAGCCTTTAGAGTATATATGGTACAATTATATGACATGATTATTTTTGGAAAATGACCTATAAAAGAATTATTGACTTATGATAAATTCATAGGAAATGATATGTATATTATGAGTAATCTAGAATATATATATATATATATATATATGTTATTATTTTCTGGGAGAAATTATATGGTATACATGATTTATATTTCTGAAATATATAATTATTTTGGTAACGTAATTGTTTGGAAAAGTGTTGTATGTTGGAAATATAAATGTGTATTTATAAATTCGTATTTATTTTCAGAAAATAAGTTTATGTGAAAATACTTTCTGGAAATGGAGTTTTCCAAAAATAATAATACTTGGAATTATATTTTGGAAAGTATAATAATTTTTATAGAAATATTATAGAAAATATATACATATGTTATAATTTTTAGAAAAATTATAGAAATTATTATTTTGGGAATTATAGTTATTTTATGAAAATATATTTTGAAAAGAGTTTTAATTAAAGTATGGTACCGAAATTATATTCGGAAATACGTACGGTAAATATTTTCGGTAAATGGAAATAATAAGGGATAAGAACCGGGATGGGTTATTACGCAGTTTGGCATCATAGAGTACCGAATATGTGCATTTATGTGTATGCATTGTTTTTTTGTATAGGTTGTGATATCGAGCAGATACTGTGGAACCGGCTTTGGAACCTGTTGAGGATTCCGTATTTGATAATCGGCTAAGGTGAGGTTAAGTAAATATTTATTTACATCCCGTGATATCAAGTTGCTGTTTGTTTACTGAGTCCAATGATGCTGGTATGATACTTTGTGGCTGTGTATGGTTTGTTGTGTGATGAATTATGTTGATAATTGTTGCCATCGATGTAGTTGTTGAGAATATTGCTACTGTTGAGTTGTTGACTATATGTGACATTGCTGGTGTGAAGCCTTGTGGCAGTGTATGGTTGTCGTGTGAGGTATTAAGTTAATAATTGTTGCCGTTGATGTTGTTGAAATTATTGTTGCTGTTGATATAATTGATGATGTTGGAATTGTGGATATAAGTAAGATTATTGCTGTTGTTGACTGTAGAATTGTGTGAGTTGAGTACCGGGGGTACTATTATATGATGACAGTTTGGTATTGATTATTATCCAGACGAGCGGAGAGGTTGCGAGCCTGCTCGGGATAATGAGATAATGGTTGGATGATAGAGATGTAGTAACTAGTCGAGGAAAAAGCAGTATAGTGGTGTCAAGACTAGGATGGTAATCTTAATAAACTGGATACACTTAGACATCTAGTAAGTCACAGTTAAATGTTGGAACAGCCAGATGGTAGTCTTATTTTATGGTGCTGGGGGAGAGTGTGCTTGGGGTCTGCTCCCTGTCTGTACCAGTTATTTATATTTAGGCACTGGGGGAGAGTGTGCTTGGGGTCTGCTCCCTGTCTGTGCCAGTTTTACGTGGAGGTACTAGGGCGGGCTCCACGGGCTAGCTAGCTTGACTACCAGGCGACGGCCATCATTTAGCTTGTGATAGGGGCCCTGATAATAAAATTGGAATAGTGTGTCTAGAATCATATGTGTGTCATTTAAGGTTCGTGAGAACCTTTGTTAGATGTTGGTGATGTGACTTGGGAATTTACGGTTGTTGTTTATGTATATTTGCTTATGGGTTTTACCCGGTGGGCACTTCGGACTCACCCCTCACCTGCGGGCTTTCATCCCGTAGGTTGAGTTATTTGTGGTTCAGGTATATTGCATTCCAGACAGGCTGCGGCATCATCCCTTGGACAGGGCTTGGATCCATAGTTTGCATCTGTGTCGCATACAGTGTTAGTGAGTTTTATAAGTCTTCCGCTGTGCATGTTTTTACTGTTATTGGGCCATTGGGCCGGTATTGTATTTACGATGTTTATTATTTGCATATGTTGTCATGTGAGTCATAAGTCTTCCGCTGTGCATACTGTTAAGTCTTTCGCTGTGCTGATTATAATTGTTGTTGGGCCATTGGGCCGGTTATGATAATATTGATGTTGGGCCGTAGGGCCACATTGTCGTTTATATTTTTGGGCTGTTGAGCCAGAGTTCATGTTTTATACACTGTATGCTGAGTCATGTTGGGTTGGGTCGTCACAGTTCCGGCACGTGTTTACTGTGTACGGTAAATACGGGTCGGGGCGTCTCATGCCTCCTCCAACAAGGTCATCCTCGCCGGCTACTGTTTCACCTCCGACGAGCTCGAACCCTGCTGTTGAGAGCTCCTCCCGGCGAGCGACGCCGTGTGTGGTGTTTTGAAAGAAAGAGAGTGCACAAACCTGCAGTGATGAGTTATGAAAGAGAAGAGAGAGTTTGCCCAAATCTGAACAAGAAAAATAATTGATTACGGTAGGATTGTTTTTTTAAAAAAATCAAATTGAATTGGGCGAACTGGAAGTAAAATTGGGCCAACCAGCCAGTATTTTAATTAAAAAATCTAAAAATAATTTCCATAATTTTGGAAATTAAATTTCTGGAAAAATAGGTAGGTCCCACTATTTTACCACCTGATTCCAATAAAATTTCAACACATGTCAAGTGGACCCAGAAAGAGCCACGTCATCGCCCGGGCTGCCAGAGGTATAGAAAGGGGTCAAAATTTTAAACACGGGGTATACAAAAGGGACAGAAAAACTCCCGGGTATACAAACGGGACAAACGCGAAACTCGGGGGCCCAAAAAGCTGTTTGACCCATCACCTATTCAAGGCTTTGATCCATATCATGAAGGACGAGAAAAGAGTGGATGCCTTATTTGGATGCCCAGATGAAATCCACAAGGAGTTGTTGCTTATGCTAGATGAACAATCATGAACACCCAAAAACTGTTTGAAGCAGTTGTTCCTGTTGTTGACATAGAAATTGTCAGTCTTATAGAGGTTTTCTAGTAAGGTAGTTGATTGTTATGGATTCATTTGTGGGTCAACACTATCCAGTAATTGCTAGACTTGATCATGCCTTAATTTCTGCCTTTAATTATGGCCTTAAATTATGTTCACATTGTCTAGTTTTCCTTTATTAAAATAATTTCCTTCTAAGTCAAGATTTTGCAATCACGATCCTCAGTGAACATGATTACATTAAGTCAGGATTTTGCAATCACGATCCTCAATGAACGTGATTACATAAATCAAACTTTATTTTCCTATTCAAGTTGTTTTCTTTTTTAAGTAGGATTCCTTTCGTAGTTCTCTTGCAAGTCTTGTATATAAGACAACAATGAATAAAGGCAATCAAGTCTTCCTTTTATAATTTATCTTTTTCAATAGATAGGATCCCTCTCTCAAAGAGGTTCAAGGTTAGGAATCCTTTCAACGAATCCAACAACAGCATAGGTAGATCATTGAACAGAGGTAAGGGAAAGAATTGTTTCCTGAACTTGATTTCCCAGTCCATCACCGTGTTACTCAATCCTTGCTCAAGAATTCCCATAACATTTTGGTAGCGGAGCCAAACACAATGGGCGATAATTTGGAGGCTCGATTCCAAGCTATTGAGCAGGCCCAAACAGTTGCAGAGACCCGAATCACTGATCAGTTTCGTGCATTCACTCTCTAAATCTAGGAGATGTTGATAGAAAGTCTTAACAAGCAGCAACAAGTAGATACAACATCTACTAGTGCTCCACCACCACCTCCTAGATGTGCACTCTAACAATACCTAATGGACATACAGGTCTGAATGTGTCAGGCCAAGAAAATAATCAATTGAGAATAGTTCCAAGGTACACAAAACTTTATTTTTCTACATTCAATGGCAACTGGTGTGGATTAGATGTTATGAACAGTTCTTTGAGCACCAGTGCACTCCTGAAAATGAGAAAGTGGGGCTAGCTGGATTTCATCTATTTGGTATGGACAATTCAAGAGCGAGAAGGGTGTACTCTCTTGGAAAGATTTTCAAGAACTGTTTCTTGTACGGTTTGGAACCACTAAAAAGCAACGATCCAGTGGAGGAACTCTCAAGTCTGTGGCAGAAGGGCTCACTAGAGACATATGAGAATGAGTTCCAAGAAAAAGTGGCAAAGGCAGGCAGTCTTGTTCCAACTAACATACGTGTTAGTTTATTTCTAGCAGGATTGGATGAATCAATCAAGCCAAAGGTGCGCACAGCCTACAGATTGAGCTGCTTCCATGAGTTGGGAACGTGCCTATGATCAAAAGTAAAGTGCTTCTTGGTCCTTATACAAGGCCTCTTTGGCAGTATCTCATTTGCCACAAACAAGCTCATTAACAATGAGTGTGGCACAAGCTCCAACCACAATTACACAACCTGCATTTATCAAACGGATAAACCGTACCAAAATGGCACAATGACGTGCAATGGGTTTATGTTATAATTATGACTAGCACTACTCCACCAATCACCAATGCAAAAAGATTTTTTTTGGTTAGAAATGGATGATTCACCCTTGGAACAAGAGGAAAATATGGTGGCAGAACCAGCAATTTCTCTTTATGCTATTACAGGACAACATGCAAGAATAGTGCAAGTGTCCGCCAAGATGGATGGACAGGTCCTCCTTGGTTTCGTTGATTCAGGCAACACCCACAATTTGGTAGCAAGATGGCAGCAAGAGAATTGGAATTACATATCCATCCTATTCCAAATACTAATGTGAATGTTGCCAATGATAATTGGGCCTTAAGCCTTGGAGTGTGCAAACAGGTAATATTTTCTATTGATGATCATTATTTTTCAGCTGATTTTTATTGTGATTCCACTGGATGGATTTGATGCTGTCCTAGGCATCAAGTGGCTGCAAACATTAGGCCTTATTGTTTGGGACTTTTCGACACTCATTATGAATTTTCAAGTAGCAGACCATCAAGTTTGCCTATAAGGGAAGCAAACTGCAGCCACAAGGGTACTTAATACAATTGGGGATCCAATTTCTACAACCATTCAGATGGAGTCTTGAATGGGACAAGCTCGAATTCCAGCAAACCTTTCCAAATTTTCAGTTTAAGGACACACTCGTGCTTAAGGAAGGGAGAAATGTTATGGATTCATTTGTGGGTCAATGCTATCCAGTAATTGCTAGACATGATCATGCCTTAATTTCTGCCTCTAATTACGTCCTTAAATTATGTTCACATTATCTAGTTTCCCTTTATCAAGATAGTTTCCTTCTAAGTCAGGATTTTGCAATCACAATCCTCAATGAACGTGATTACTTTATTTTCCTATTCAAGTTGTTTCCTTTCTAGAGTAGGATTCCTTTTGTAGCTCTCCTGCAAATCGTATTCATAGGACAGTAATGAATAAAGACAAATCAAGTCTTCCCTTTATAATTTGTCTTTTTCAAGAGATAGGATCTCTCTCTCAAAGACGTTCAAAGTCAGGATTCCCTTTAACCAATCCAACAACAATATAAATAGATAAGGAAACAGAGGTAACAGAAAGAAATCTCTTCCCCAACCTGATTTCTCAGTCCATCGCCGTGTTACTCGATCCTTGCTCAAGAATTCTCACAACGTTGAAATTAGGTTATCGGTAATTTCCTCTCTTATGATGACCATATCGGCTGTGTAAGTAATGGTTTCCTCCAACTCCCCCACTCCTCTACATCAGTATGCCACTGCCACTCCATGTAGTTCGTCATCTTTCATAATCTAGTGACTACTGAATTGTAGCAAATTTTTGGGTATTAGTTTATTGTGATCTAAATCTAATATAATTTCTAATTTGACCTTAATTATTTTATCTAACTAATCACATATAATCACGTTGATTCAAGAGAAAGTGATTGGCAATGACAAAGAATTCTCATTTACGATTTTAAATATTCTCATTAGGAGGGCGATGTGGATTGCTTTCCTTTTACTCTTGTAATTGGACTTGTACTTTGTTGGCTTGGTTTCGAACTGTTGTTCATGTCCAATTTGTACTCTTTATTTCTTATTAATAATAAGGTTATGTGTTTCTGGCAAAAAGAAAAAAAAAACAAGAATTGAAGAGATGACACTTATAAATATAAGAGAATATTAAGAAGACATGTGGCATTATATTATGTATTACCAAAATTATAAAATATGGTTATTTTTGTGGGATGATAATTTTTAACCAATTATCTTCCCTTATCTCTTTAGAATCATCTGTCTTTTTTAAAAAAAAAAGTGATATTGGGTTTAATTTTTTTTAAAAAAATTGATTATCTTTTTTTAATGATAAGATTTATATTATTCTTTTTTATTTTTTTTAAAAATGAAGATTATAAAGTAGAGCTTTTACGACTTTAAATTAAAACTTTTAATTTCTCCTTATTTAGATAAGGTTGAGGCTGTGAGGACTTTAAGAATTTTTAAAAATGAACTCTTTTAAATTATCTCTTTATCTTTTTAAAATTATCTCTTTTAATTTCTTCTTACACTTCTCCTTATTTAAATAGATGACTCGGTCACCTTTTAGTACATTTACTGATACACATTGTCTACGTTGTTACAAATAAGCATCTCTTCTCTTATGTATTCATATCTCATGGTCTATTAATATGTTTTAAGTGAGTAAGTATTTTATCATTTTATTTTTATTAATTTTTCCTCTAAGTGAGTAAGTATTATTATTATTATTATTGTAATATTATTAATGTATTTTTATTAATATTTTTAAAAAGTGTGTAAGTATCATTATTAATATATTATTATCAATATTTTTTAGAGTACTATTATTATTATTGTATTTTTAATAATATCTTTCTAAGTGAGTAAGGAATATTTTTTAGAGTAACTCTGTGGGTTTTTTACATTTGGTAGCTTCATATCAAGTTGTACACAATATTTGTATAACACTTCCCAACAAATAAAGTCCATCTTTGGAATTTGGTGTTCAGATTGGAGGTTATTTTTAGATTTTGGTGTTCAGATTGGAGGTTATTTTTAGAACTCGTGTTCAACATGACATATATTCAACTGGAGCTCTAGAAAGAAAGCACGGTGTTCTTTATGCACAAAGAAAATTGAGTACCCATGTGTGACCCACTACGGATGGGTCCGAATAATTTTGATTTTAACTTTAACCCTGATTTCTGAGGTGGTTATATTTAGCCCCCCATAATTGACAAATCTTTTATATGTATCCTCTTTAGTAACATTTTTTTATACTTGAGATTTATAAAATTGTTCTTATGTACGCTTAAACTTTCTAATACTAAAATTTTATTTTTAATTAAGAATACTTAAGAATACCTTTTAGAAAAGTATTACTAAAATTTAGAGAAAATTTATTAAAATAAAGATATATTTTATTTTTCTATGAAAAATTTATTTCTTTTTTTGTGTCAAGATCTACATTGCAATGATTTTTATGTTAGTATATTTTTGGCCTTTTACATAAACATTTAAGCTTTTAACCAAATTTAAATTAATTTTTTACTCTTAAAAATACACAAAAAGTAGGCTATGAATTCATTTTTCTTAAAATTTCAAATAAAACAATACAATGGTACCTTTATTTTACAAAAAATATATTTTTAACTTAAGATTTTTAATTTTTTAAGATATTTTGCTCTTTCTGGCAAAAAAAATCTTCATATCATAAGTTAATTAGTCTGTCCACCTAAAGTTCATCTATTTTTTATCATTTAGTTCATAAATTACATCAAATTCCAAGAATTTTTTAGTAATTTATATATTTTGAAAAATTTATGTTCATTGAAAAATATGAATTAAAAGTCTATTTCAATAAAATTGAATGCTAAAAAGCAATACGTGTTATAAAACATGTATTATACATATATGTATGTCATTGTATACATACCAAATACATACCATGTACATACCATGTACATACCAAACATTATTATATATGTGTGTAATCAGGATTGAAAATGTTGATGAAAATGGAAAACTGGATAATGAAACCCGTGACCGGAGCCTCGCCGGAGCTCACCGGAAAAATCATTTCCTCCTAAATCTTCTCCTTCTTCCTCTTTTACTTATAACACGTTATCAGCACGATAATGCTCAATCCAGTGCATGAAAATCCAAGCAAAAACCAGAAACAATGAAGAAATGAAGAACAGTTTATCACCTTGGGTTACTGTTCACGGAGTGGAGCTCCGAGCCACCGTGCACGCCACCGCCCACTCCGGCGAGTTCCCCGTGCCGACGCGAACTGAAAGCAACCGTCCCCTTCTGCTGCTGCCGCCGGATGCGCCGCCAGGAGAGGAAGACCCGACGGCAGCCCGGCAACCCAAGTGACCCAAACGGGTCTGCCTCTGTCGATCCACCTCCTGCCTGCGACGTAGCAGCCACCGGACGACGCTTGGCCCGCCGCACACCTGTCGCCGCTCCCCCGACGCAGCCCTGCTCTGCTTGCAGCGCCGTCGCGCCGAGGAGACACGGCCGGAAGCGACTGCGGCCTTCCCGTACCCGACACCAACCCGCTGCTGCCCCTCCTCTTCGCGCCTGCAGCAGCCACCTCTCATCCCGTCGCCGCTGCTCCTCGCACGCAGACCGCCACCCGCGTCCCGCTTCGTCTCCCTCCTCGCGCCGTCGTGCCGCCTGCAGCATAGGTGAGCCACGACCCGGATGGGTTGAGGACGGGTCGGGTTGACCCTATGCTTCTGGGCGGGCCTCGCGTGGAAATGGGTTGTTTGTGGTGGGCTTTTGCGTGGGCTTGGGCTTGTCTTGCTTTGCTAGCGCGCTGGCCTACTGTGTGGGCGCCTGGGTTGCCATGGCCTGGGCCTGCTGCTTGTTCGGGCTGGGCTTCGACCTTGGCCCAGTCCGAGTTAATACAAAAAAAAAAATGTTGATCTGATGGACCCGATGGCACTTTAGTCCCTGACGTTTCGTTTTTATGCAGGTAAGTCTTTGCAATTCAGTCCTTAAGTAATTTATATTCTCAATTTTGTCCTAAACGAATATATTAATGTTTAATTAATGTTATTTTTGAGTGATTGAATGTTTTAATTAATGTTGATCTTGGGAATTGAATGTATTGTGAGCTCACGGTGAGTCCCGGAAATTAGTTTTTGGCCGGGGAACAGTGTTTTCGGCCTGAATCCGGTGATGAATAGTAAATCCGGCCTCGTGAACAGTAAAATGGAGCAAATGAATCTATAGATTATACTCGGTTCCAAAAGAAACGAAATTCTCGATAGAGAAAAATGAGCAAAAGTGATAAGATGGCCCCAGTAAGAACATAAGACCTCCAGTAGAGGTTTGAATTAAAAGTCCTCCAGAAGAGGTTGATTCTCTGACACAATTGATAAAGTCCCAGAAGTAACTCACGTACCTGAAATAAATGAGTATGATGAGATCTCAATTACAGTGTCAGGGATAAGATGGAACCGACGAGAAATAACCGTCGACGGAATACAATTTTAATTTATAGCGCTAAATATTAAAAATGAGGATCATGAACCTACTAATGAAAGTAGGCGTTGTATGATTGGCCAAAATAAAGAGATAGAACTAAAGGCTGTGTTAGACTCGCTTATGAAGCGAGATATTTTTCGGACCTGCAGTCCGTACACCAGAATGTGTAAAATTGATTAGTCGTAGAAACGGGTATTTGTGCGGAAAATATAAATAAGATATAAAGCACGGTTGCACAAGGTTTTACCCGAACGACCTGATTTTAATTATGAGGAGATTTACTCCTCTGTGGTGGATGCAATTATGTTAATAAGTCTGGCATTATATGAAAAGAATTTGAAATGCATCTAGTGAATGCTATTACAGCCTATTTATTAATATGGATCCATAAGTCATGATATATACATGAAGATCCCTGAAGGATCCAAGTTGCCTGAAGCAACTAATTCCCGGGAAATTACAAAATAGAGTTGAACTGATTTTTACATAATTTAAATCATTTTGAGTATGGATAAACTTATTTATGATTGGAACTCCCAAAGAAGTTTCCAAATACCGTGCTATTAGACTGGTCCTGGAGTATCCTGTCTAAGTGCAATATGTATTGCTTGTAACATAAAGCCTGAAGCTTTTGATTTAAGCCTATCGGCATTATATGTATTTGCTCTTATCTTCGGGGAATATCAAATATGTAATCCAGTAAACCGAAAGAGAGTAAAGCTGATTTTGCAGATGTAGATCCCTTATTCAGTCCACATAAGGCAGAGACGGACATCAACCACAACTTTACACATGATATTGCAATATCATCGGGGCTACAAAAGCAAGATGACAAGATAGACGCTCAAACGACAAAATCATGAAGATAATGCTACCAACTCTGTCCAATTGAAATAATGAAGTACCCAAAAGTGATCAGACATAATACACGTCACCAGAAGCTGACAAGGACAAATTGGCATCAAGCAATCAATGGAGGCCAAATTGAGGGGGAGTAGAATACGCACTGCACTCTTTTTTCCTTCACCAAGTTTTTATCCCACTGGGTTTTTCTTGATAAGGTTTTTAATGAGGCAGTATCCCCAAAGCGTATTCTACCCCAACAACACAATGACATCCAAGGGGGAGTGTTATAAAACATGTATTATACATGTATGTATGTCATTGTATACATACCAAATACATACCATGTACATACCAAATATTATTATATATATGTGTAATCAGGATTGAAAATGTTGGTGAAAATGGAAAACCGGGTAATGAAACCCGTGACCGGAGCCTCGCCGGAGCTCACCGGAAAAATCATTTCCTCCTAAATCTTCTCCTTCTTCCTCTTTTATTTATAACAATACGCATTTATAATTTATGATAATAAAAGTTTCTGGTCAAACGATACCGTGACGAAGTACAGGAGCATTTTGGCTAGTTCTTTTTTATAAGGCAAAACCAAAAGATGATATTCTCGCTTTCATCTGATCCCCTCCCCCCTCCTCTTCCCCTCCTATAACCAATGCCTATTCCTGTGGTAATGGCAACTTGCCCACCAATTTGTTCCGATACAAAAATCCCAACAGTAAGAACGGCTGAAACAGGAAGAACAATTAACTATAGCCAACATCAAAGATATTTACTATACACTAGGAGATTGACCAACCAAAAAAGAAAAAGAACAAGAAAAAGAAACAACAACAACAACAAAACTATTAACATGAACAACAGGTGCAGGGTGGTATTAACATCAACTAAACTATTTAGAACTCAACAATAGGACACAAAAAAGGCTGGCCAAAACTCATCAACTATCTTCTTGACTAAGAGAACAAAACTTCCTGAACGAAGGTTAATGCCAAACTGCAACAAAGACACCCATCCACAAATCCAGCTCAATCCGATTTCAGATAACCAGAGCACGGCAGGAGATCAATCAGAGGGGTTAAGTGCAGCTTCATGGTTAGTGCAATGTTTTTTCTTCCCATAATTCCAGCTGATCTGTTCCAAAATTCCCTCTTGTTCAGAGGTTCCAATCAAATATTGGCATCAATATTATTTTCACTTAACTGAACAGCACCATCTGCAGGGGGAACAAGAATCCAGTTGTCACCAAGAAACCTCAAATATTGGCGTCATTGGGCAGCTATCACTCTGATTATACATTCTTATGCATGCTGCTGCTTTACATTACTCATCAACCTCCTCAAGGAAAAGAATATCATCACGAGGATGGACCCTTTCCACCATAACTTTTATTTCATCCCCTACCTTTGATCCCTGAGACACCCTTGCAGATGCTTGAAGCCCCACCTGCAGCACAAAAGTAGTCAATTCAATTGGATCTTTCAGCCAACAAAAAAGGCAACAAATCAGCACAGGTCTATTTTTAACCTCTAGATCTTTTTTTTCCATTTCTCCTCATAGGGAAGGAAGAGGTGTTATCAGGGGTCAGGGAAAAAAATATGGCTCAACTGCACCATGTTTTATGCGCATAACGCATGCAAGGGAGTTGACAGGGAAGGGAAGAGGTGTTATCAAGGGGAAAAAAGAGAGTGGGGCGAGGGAAAAATATAGCTCCATTGCACAGCACGATTATTCCCCATAGCACATGCATGTGCAATTATTCCCCATAGCACATGCAGAAGAAGCGTAGCAGATATAGCCACATCAATAATTATGGTTTGATCATCTTACCTCAACCAGTAATACAGCTGCAATCTGATCTTTGATGAATCTCAGGATAAGTGCACGATATGTTCTCTCTATCGGCTGCATTTTCAAGAACTGCAGAATCCATTAGCGGAGACTACTAGTTGAGAGCTGTCTAGCTATCCTAGTATGCATGTTAACTGATGAAGCCATTCCCTCTAGTTGAAAAGCAGAGAAAGGCGGGGATTCTCCTCTAAGAACTGCTTCGACCTACACAAAAAAAAACACATTTTCATTTGGCTTCTCAACTTTTCACTATCATTTAATGGTTCATATTCAAATTTTCCATTCTGTAAGATTTGAGCGACTTTCACTGTAACCCTCATTCACAAGACTTACAAATTCAAGAAGAGAAGCACAACATATATAGCAATTAAAGATACTATCGAAACACTTACAAAAAAAAAAATAGTTGTGCTATCCTATTTGGCTTTCTCAAAAAGGAAATGCAGAAATATAACAGAAGACAGGGGATGTACACAAGCCAAATTGTTTCAATATCAATAAATAATTAAAGGTCCCAAAGAAAGTAAAAAAGCAGAACAAAACTACAAAAATAAATGGGAAGCTTGCTAGATTTCCTAGAATAACCATGTTAATGCAACACATAATTGAAAGAAACTCACCTGATAATGAGCAAGAAGATCCATGTACCTCCGAATGGGAGAAGTAAATTGAACGTAACCAGGAAGTCCCAAAACCCCATGCCTTGTAGGTGTCCTAAATTAATTGCCAAAACTTGTTCTTTTGCTATAGCAGCCATAAGTTCGAAATAATATCTTGAATGCAAATCAATTTTTTTCTCAAACAGGTAAGATGGGAATGGATTATGATTTTTAACTTGAAAAGGGTGTCAAAAGCATGGAGGCAATGCAAGCCTTCACCCATAAGCATATTAAAAACTGAAAGCAACAATGCAAAGCAGATATTTTCAGAAGCAGGCTGATCATACTTTTTAAGTCGTGAACTTGTTTAACAGAGGTTCTTATTGCAACCATCATATGCCATCAATACAGCAATGTCAGTACTATTACAACCATAATGTTACATCAAACCAAAGATATAGAAATGCATACCACAACAGCTAGTCTTGTTTAGAAAACAATACATCAAGGAATAATCTATATGGTCATGCACATTCACAAACTAATGTGATCTAAGGATAAAGAACAACCTGTTGGTGACGCCATTGCAGCTGCAGCCTTAGAAAGAAGTTTCAATTCAACTTCCTCCTCCAGGTTTAAATAAAGTAACTCAGATGCACTCGTGTACGTGAGCATATAGGTTGGTCTAACGATTGTGTTATCCACAGAGTATTCTGCAATGCTATTGTGCCCATATTGGGCGTAAAGAAGCATTAATCAGTGAAACAATAAAGTGTGCACGTCCAGAATTTGTTCAGATGTTCAGAACTATACAGAAATCTCTTCAAAGAAAGAAACTTAATCTCCAAGCTAGCAATTTACAACATCGGTACTGGAAATATTCACAGGGCTAGAATTAACATGTTTGTTGCAGAAGGAAGACATGACAGATAGCAATAGACATAATCTCATCTTCTTGACTTCCTAAGAGCACTAGGAAAAGCGAATGCTATTACACGCATGGCCATGTTCTAGTGAAATGAAGAACAACTAGAAGTGCAGATTAAAAAAAAAAAGTTGAAAGTCCCACAACATCTTTCAATGAGGACCCCTAACACCCAGACAGAAAATCCTGAAGTTCCATAAGTGCAATTAACTTAAATCATAGAAAACTGCATCCAATGGGCCAACTATAAGAAAATTTGAAGAGAACTGTCGAGGAGAGAAAATTTTGCTCACAAAGAATGTGAGCAAAATTTTTTTTTAAAAGAAGAATGCTGAGATCACTGTCATTTTTTAGATTAATGTAGAGCGGAGTTGGGCTGAATAATTAGATGGAAAAAGTTTTAAGAATGGAATTACGGAAGAATTGAGGTTTAGACGCTGCTGAATGGTAAACAGTAGTTTCAGGTATTGTATGGAATTTCTAGGAATTAGGAACCACAGCTAAGGGGTTTAAGAACCGAAAGAATACAAAGATTTGCAAGACAATCCTAAAAGAAAAGCTTCTGGAATTTTTATTGATGCACATCTCAATGATAATAAGTATAGGTAGGCTCAACCTAGAAGTAGCCTTGTAGTAACAGGCAGGCACTCATTTAAACAAGGACTTCAACTGGTAGTAAATGAGAATGTAATTAGCAAGTACCTCAGAAACCAAAAACCAGAAGTAAAATTTTCAGCAAACTGAACATTTTTAAAGTGACCCTAGCCAATAAAACAAAATAAAAAATATTCTTTATCCATCTGCAAAAAGTTTCCCATTTTTCTAGAAAAACAGATAATTAGAAAATTGTAACTCCATTTTGTTATGAAACATGTATTATACATGTATGTATGTCATTGTATACATACCAAATACATACCAAATACATACCAAACTTTATTATATATATGTAATCAGAGTTGAAAATGAAGGAATGAAACCGGGTTGAAACCCGACCTCACCGAAAGCTCACCGGCTCCTCGCCGGAGCTTGGGCCGGAATTTTTCCTCCTCCCCTCAAACTTCTCCTTCACACTCATTTATTTATATCACACTCATTTATTTATAACACGTTATCAGCACGATAACGTCTCTACCCGAGCTTACCCGAATTCCATCATGCAGAGCAGGCATCTGCTAACAATTCTTTGTGAATTGCATACCCATGAGGACCTGCTCCCTGTTGGCTTGTGTCTGTGTTGCGTGTTGAATTGTTGTGCAGGTGGTCGGTTTGGGGCGCGACGAGATTAACGGGCATGTGAAGGCCTTTGTGGCTGAACAGCCTCCTCTCGTGTGGTTGTTCGCGCGGCGGCGGCTGCAATTCTGAGCAAGGGCCGATTTTTTTTGTTGCTGCCTTCACCGGTGGATGCCTCTCCCTCAGGCAACGGTTTGTGGTGGAGCGTGGCGGCGTCCGGTTGCTGGCGGCTGATCGAGAAAGCCGCGTCGGGGCCGGGCTGCGCGTGGGAGGTGAAGGCCCTTGAGGAGCCGGTGGCCTGCAAGAAGAGCAACTCCACGGGAAAGGCCGCGTGGATCGCTAGAACCACCTTCCTCATCCTCGCTGTGCCCTTGACCATCGAGATGGACCGCGACCTCGAGCTCCAGCAGCAGAGCCTCCTCGGAATCGGAGCTCCGCCGGCGGAGACGACTCGTCTTCCTCCTCGGTTGGACGGTGCTGTGGGGGTGGTCGTCGCTGGAGGAGTTGGTGAGGCCCAGGCCGTCGCTGTTGAAGGGGGTGTCCACGCCTCGCCGCTGCTGTCGCCACAGCCGCAGCCGCGGCAGAGGAGGAGGAGACTACATGAAGAAGATGAACTCGGATTTACACTTTAGTCCCTGGAGTTCTGTTTTATGCAGATAAGTCCTTACGTTATTTATTTTTTTTCTATTTGGTCCAAGACGACAGGATTATTGTTTAATTAATGATTTTTTTTGGTTGTTGAATGACTGGTGAGCTCACGGTGAGTCTCGGAGAAATTTTCCTGCACCGTGAACAGTGATTTTTGACCGAAATCCGACGACTGTGAACAGTGATTTTGGCCGGAATCCGGCGAACCCAGAAGCGTTTGATCGGAATCCGACATCTCGGGATTTTCCCGGCAAGCCCGGAAGTGTTTGACCGGAATTCAGTGTCTCGGGATTTTTTCCGGCAAGCCTGGAAGTGTTTGACCGGAATTCAGTGTCTCGGGATTTTTCCCGGCAAGCCGGGAAGACTATTGTATTTATTTTATTATTTTTTTATTTATATTAAGCTTGGGCTCATATTAGGCCCATTATATTTTAATATTTTGTTCTTTACATTTCAATTGGGCTCATATAAAGCCCATGTATTAATATGATATATTATATATTATTGGTGAAAGATTTATCGAGTAAGCATATTTTATTTTTACGATTGGGCTATTAAAAGGCCCATTGCATTTAATTTTTAGTCATTTATTTTAATTGGGCTAATTTATGTAAGGCCCATTGCTTTTAATTTTTCGGTTATTCAATTCTTCATTGGGCTAATTAACAAAAGGCCCATGTTTATTTCTTTCATTTCAGTCTTTAGTTTTATTTAAACTATGTTATTCAAGACCCTTATAATTTCCAGAAGAAATTTATTATGGGTATCAAATGTGGACAGGAATTTACATGATAATAGTCTGGATGACTAAATATAAGAGTCCAGCAGACTCAATAAAAGAAAATACAACGAAGACTGGAAGTCTTACCGTTCAAAAGATCCTGAAGATCCTTTAAAGGAAAATCGAAAATAAAAGCTATTACCACCAGAAGATGGAAATTATATAACCACCAGAAGGTGGATAATATACTTGCTTACCCTAAAGGAGCAATTTATTTTATATTCAATTTATTTTATGTTCAGTTTAAATTATTACGCATTGTAATTTATTTTATTTACTTTTCAGTACTTTATAATTGTTTCTAGAATAATGCCTCAAACATTAGTCTCGAAGACAATGCAAAATTGACATCCACAGGGGGAGAATTATATGTGTGGATGTCAATATAACATATTATGACATCTCGAAATGAGAAAAAGATTAACACGCTCCAGAAGAGCATAAATCCGAATATGTTCCTGAAGAACGCATGTTTGAATATGATCTAGAAGATCGTATATTTACGCTCTGGAAGAGCATATACTCTTGAAGAGTACAGACACCCCTAGTAATAAAATAAATTATTACGGATCCCGATGAATTGACTCTGATCTATTCCCTGAAGCGAATAAAACAGTATAATTATTTGTGCCTATGGGCGTAAATGAGATAATAAATGAAAAAGGCTCAAAGCAAACATGCATATTATTATTGCATAAACGGATACATAACTAGAGAACATTCAAAGAAGAATGGTTCTCATACATATGTTTAAACAGTAATCTATCTGTTGGGTTCAACATTAACCCTAAAACTCTGAGCCTCACCATTAGTGTTGACCCTAACACTGTCGTTCCAGGAGAACCACATACCACCCATGTTGTTTTCTCCAGGTATCTCAAACCGATTCGTTGGAGGAAAACGAATTGGAATCACACCATGATTCTCTCCTGCTTGCCACAAAGTCTCAGTAATCAGTACCATGTTAGGCTTGTACTGATTCTTCAGATCCCTTAAGGTACGCACAAAGTCTTGAGACCTTCTTGCTACACCCCTGCAATTCCACAGTAAAAGTCGTACCTTAGGCCATGTAGGCGGTAACCCAGTCACCCTTGGGAAGCTCCGAGCCATCATGGAAACCTGATAATAACTGCTTTGATTTAAAATTTGACATGAAGGCTCTAGCTGAAAATCCTACAGTCTATTAGATATGAAAAACATAATAGAATCAGCCGAGCCATAAAAGGAAGCCCTTAGATTGATTTGGTCCTCTAGGAAGAAAGTTTGTTCCATAGGAGTTGCAAAGAACCTAGATAAATAAAGTTCATCAACAAACACTAAACGAGGAATTCTCGCCAGATCATTCGGTAATTCCTCTTGCTGTTCATTCACCATGCTATAAGCTAACCTATTCCTTCTTCTAGAGAGGCACCCTCAACAAAGAAAACAGTAGCTGGGGAAGGCATTTTTCTTGTCTTCTTGATTTTTCAGTGTTTTCTGCATCTTCCTGTCTCAACCGCCTCCCCTTCTTATAGTCTGAGATTAGACAGCTAGGTGTCAGTTTTTCAAATGTGGACCATTTTTCTGTCTCCGAAAAGATCCAGAAGATTTTTCGGTAATTAAAACTTTGCATTATTTGTCAGTAAACTCCAAAACTTTTCAATCTTCGAGGTTTTGCTTTTGGAAAAGTTTCCCACTACTTTAATTATTGTCCAATAATTCTGATCTTTTTTGACAAGAGTAGCAGAAATAAGCCTAATATTGACACATATATTGCAGCCTGAAGCTAGTAGTTGAGTAATTGAAACTTAACATATCTAGCCAGAAGCTGGAATGCACTAGCCTGGAGCTAGCAATTTTAAGTGTTTTGATACACAGCTTGCGCAGCCTGAAGCTGGCACCAACTTGAAGTTGGTTCCTGGATTTGTTGTTTGGCATGACCGAATGGGCCATCGCGGTTCAATAATGATGCACTAAAATTATTTGGATCATTCATTGAAAAACCAGAAGTTTTACAATCAATGAATTTCTATGAGTTTGTTTGCTGCGAAAGTTATTATACGGCCTTCCTAAGATGAGAATGGCCTAGTATCACCAGCAAGTTTGAGAATAGTTCAGGGACATAAACGCGGACTGATAAATCCACGGTGTTAACCATCTAGGTAATTTTTACGATGCATCGACTAGATGGTCTATTGTGTAACGCAAGTTGGCATTGTGCGCACTAATTTAATAATTAAGCCACTTGCAGGTATATGTCCCTACTTATGTTACTAGACTATATGTCTAGATAATGCTGGTATATTTCTTCAATGGATAATGTATATCATTGGAAATAAACCCAAACAGATCTGGGGGAACATTGACAATTGATTGCAGGACTATTGATGAAATATTACTGTTTGAGAAAATGGTATTTTATATGCAGCAACACTTGAGTGCATCAAGCCAACATGATGTTATAAGATCCTCCCATTTAATTGATTAATAGTCACATACTTAGTATCTCCCATCTTCGGACCATTGATTATTTAGTATATTATGCTCCACCACAGGGTTGTGAAATGGTCTCTTAAAGAAGATTGGGAATCTACGTTGGGTATGAATCTCCATAAGTTACAAGAGTAATTGAAACCTATGATAGGAGATTGGAGATTCATTTGTTGTAAGATTTGCTATTAATTTGATGTTTTACCCAACATCAGGGGGAGGTAATAAGCAGCTGGATCAAGAGATTATTGAAATGATTTATCAATATCTAGTTTTTTGATCCTCGAATAAATTAGTATGAACCTGAAGTTCAAAAGAAGATTCATTTGCAGGAAAATTGATATGCAATTGCCAGACACATTTAAATTAAGTGTGACCATATACCAGCTGCAAATGCTCCTGTTTAGATTGATGTTCCTGAAGAACAATGTAAGTATGCAAATGAATCTATAGATTATACTCGGTTCCAAAAGAAAAGAAATTCTCTATAGAGAATAAAGGAGCAAAGTGATAAGATGGCCCCAGTAAGGAAATAAAGCCTCCAATAGAGGTTTGAATTAAAAGTCCTCATGCAGAGGAAAATCCTCCAGAAGAGGTTTTCTGACACAAATTGATAAAGTTCCAGAAGTAACTCAGGTACCTGAAATAAACGAGCATGATGAGATCTCAATCACAGTGTCAGAAATAAGATGGAACCGACGAGAAATAACCGTCGACGGAATAGTATTTTTTTTATATTGCGCTAAATAAAATGAGGATCATAAACCTACTAATGAAAGTAGGCGTTGTATGATTGGCCAAAATATATGAGATATAATTAAAGGTTGTGTTGGACTCGCATGTGAAGCGAGTAATTTTTCGGACCTGTAGTTCGTACACCAGATGGTGTAAAATTTATCGGTCGGTAAATGGGTATTTGTGTGGAAAATATAAATGAGATATGAAGCACGGTTGCACAAGGTTTTACCCGAACGACCTTATTTTTAATTGTGAGGAGATACACTCCCCTGTGGTGGATACAATTATTTTGATAAGTCTGGCATTATATGAAAAGAATTAGAAATGCATCTAATGAATGTTTTTACAGCCTACTATGGATCCATAAGTTGTGAAATATACATGAAGATCCCTGAAGGATCCAAGTTTCCTGAAGCAACTAATTCCCAGGAAATTACAAAAATTGAACTGAGTTTAAATCATTTTGAGTATGGATAAATTTATGTTGATATCTATATGTTTTGTGATTGGAACTCCTGAAGAAGCTTCCAAATACCGTGCTATTAGATTGGTCCTGGAGTACCCTGTCAAAGTGCAATTTACATTGCAAGAAATATAAAGCCTGAAGCTTTTGACTTAGGCCTATTGGCATGATATGAATTTACTCGTATCTTCGGGGAATAACAAATATGTAATCGTGTAAACCCGAAAGAGAGTAAAGTTGATTTTTGCAGATGTAGATCCCTTATTTAGTCCACACAAAGCACAGACGGACATCAACTACAACTTTACACATGATATTGCGATATCATCGGGACTACAAAAGCAAGATGGCAAGATAGACGCTCCAACGACAAAATCATGAAGATAATGCTACCAACTCTGTCCAATTGAAATAATGATGTACCAAAACTGATCAGACAAAATATATATCACCAGAAGCTGACAAGGACGATTACGACATGAAGCAATCAATGGAGGCCAAAATGAGGGGGAGTAGAATACGCACTGCACTCTTTTTCCCTTCATCAAGTTTTTATCCCACTGGGTTTTTCTTGGTAAGGTTTTTAATGAGGCAGTATCCCCAAAGCGTATTCTACCCAACAACACAATGACATCCAAGGGTGAGTGTTATAAAATATGTATTATACATGTATGTATGTCATTGTATACATACCAAATACATACCATATACATACCAAACTTTATTATATATATATGTAATCAAAGTTGAAAATGAAGGAATGAAACCGGGTTGAAACTCGACCTCACCGGAAGCTCACCGGCTCCTCGCCGGAGCTTGGGCCGGAAATTTTCCTCCTCCCCTCAAACTTCTCCTTCACACTCATTTATTTATATCACACTCATTTATTTATAACACATTTTTTTTTTACTTGGTAAGTAATAAATATGTCGCTTCTGATTTTCTACCCCAATTGGAAAACAAAAAAACTTAAAACATGCGCCTTGTTTACCAGCCATCAAAATGCAGAATAACAGATACTGAAACAGCATTGCAGAGTTCTCCTTGTTTCAAGCTCATTCCCTCCATAGCAAGTTTTTCTGGAAACATAGGATAAGTAGCAGTGGGCAAGAAAACAGAAGTTCCTCGTTTCCTTGCCTCCCTACAAATATCAAGAACATGTCATGATAATTCACTCATGAATAATATAGCAAAAAGAGCAAAACTCTTTCATGAGTGCTGTGGAGTCCTCAATATGACCTGTCCACTATACTCCCAGGTTGTACATATCGAGTTGGATCAGCAACATGTATCCAAACTTTGATCCGACCATCTTGTAACCTAGTTGCGCTCAGGGCATCATCCAGCTACACAAAATCGAACATAATTTGAGATCAGAGGTCCAAAGAGAATTCAATATTGAAAGGTTAAAAGGCTTGACCAGCACCAAAATTACATTACTAACAATCAAAAAAGGTTACCTCATCAGCCTGAACAACATCGATCGCATAGACCTTCAAATGAGTCAGATCTTTTCTGTCTATCCAGAAAAAGAGGCAGCAACAATAGTCTTAGTCTCTTAGAGATTTAGTAAACCTGGAGAGCCGTTCTTGGTCCATAAACAATATCTCGCCCGCTAGAAATCTGTTTAATGGGCCACGATATCGGATTGTAAGCTTGTGGATACATTGACAATGGGCTTCTTTTGTCTGGTGGTACTTTACTTTTTGGGTTTTAAAGACATGGATGGTGAAAAATTAGGCCCAATGATTTGGAAAACATATATAAATTGAAATGACGGCCGAACATAGCAGTAGGAAGAAAAAAGAACGGTGATGGACTGATGGAGACAAAGCGGTTATTGTTTGGTGGCAGGAATTTGGAACGAGGTGGGGTGGTGGAAGCGGTTATGAAATTGTTCAATGTTTTCTGAATCGGGCCGGACTGGTCCGGCCGCCAGGACGAACCCAACAGGCAAGACATGGGCCCGGTTGAAGCATGAAAGTCATATGTGCCACTAAACCATTAGAAACTGGACGGTTTTCACGGTTTCTAGATAATGGTGAACTGAACCCGGTTTCCATTGTCGTCAACCGGTTAGTTTTTTTTTCATCCACGACAATCCCACCATCCTCAACTTCCTAAAGCTCGCTGTGATGTCTACGCCACCATGGGCAAAGCCGTTCGGATGACATGCCCAACCACCAAGAAGTAAAACGGCGCCTCCTACATCATCAACATCCTTCTCTCCTACTTCATCTTCAACGCGTCCTCGATATTACAATGATACACCAATCTAGTATATTTAAGTGTTTCGGTGGACTGAAAATGAGAGAAAATGAAAGGAAAAGGAATGATTAACAAATAAAATTTTCAAGTGGAGCCAAAAATCGGTTTTCATTTAACATAACCTACAGAAGAATACAAAGTTGATATTTATAGTTTTATACTATTCATGAGTCAAGTCCTAACCCAAAACACTACGTTTAGCAACAGCACACAACCCACACTACACTACACACAACTTACCAGTGGCGAAGCTAGATATAATTTTTAGGGGGGTCAATATAACATTTTGTGTATAAAAATAAGGTTTTATATGAAAAAAATAAAATTTAGAAGGGCCAAATATATAATACAATAGGACTTATATGAAAAAATTAAAAATTTAGGGAGTTACGAGTATACCGCGGTAGGATTTATATGAAAAAATAATAAATTCAGAGACTTACGAGTATATCGCGGTAGGACTTATATGAAAAAATTAAAAATTCAGGGACTTACGAGTATATCGCAGTAGGAATTATATGGAAAAAATAAAAATCCAGGGGGGCCATGGCCCCCTCAGCCCCCCAACCCACCGCCTTTGCAACCTACCGACAATGCAAACACTTAAATGCTAATGATATGACACAAATGATGGCATATCAATAGTAGTAATAAGAACAAGGAATAACTTAAGCAAATTCGAGAAAGTGAGAGAACTGCTACAGTGCCAAACACAGAAGAAAGCAAAGAGAACCATTTCCCGATCAAAACCCACCCTTCTCCGGCGAGGCCAAGCTTGGCGTGAGGAGATAGATCTCTCCCCGTGTGATGCCGTGAGTCCGGACCCCTCCACCAAGACTACATAGAGACATTCTCGCAGCAGCAGACCATTCTTGAAGACGACAGGGTCCCCAAACGCCACGCCTCTGGCGCGCGTGCCGCCTTCTACCACCAGCACTCAGGTCGCCGCGGCCATGGGTGTGCCACCGGAGGGCATGGAATCTGACGTCGACAGCGACTCCAGCACTGACCGCCACCAGATCTCCAACAATAGCCCCGCCCATAGGCAACGCTCCTGCTCGCGAGACCGTGGAGTTGCTCCCCCCACCACCGACGACCGACGGCAACCGTCGACTCCTCTGGCAACGTTGCAGTAGGCAACCCCTCCCTCGGTGGTATCCAACCCTTCCACCATCACCACCGTGCGGGCAGGCGAGGACACCACCACCGCCTTGCCAGCTGAGGCCCGAGCTCCACCGGCACAACCTTCTCCCTCAGAGACGGCAGTACCAATCTCCACCAGCACGCCCCCACCACCCCCTCTGGCCGTCCAAACTCCCGGAGTTGTGGACACCGACGATCTCATGAAGACCGAACGCCCCTCTTATCGAGACTCACTCTTTGCTGGGCAAATCATCTATACCAAGCGGATCCTTGGGAAGTCGAAGGCGAAGCTGAATTTGAGGATGGTGATCTGTTTGTTTCTCATACAAACGGAGTGGCAAATCTAGAATTATCCGATCCTTTCAAAGCTCGTCTAGACAAGCCATAGGAAAATGCTGTGATGGTTAAATTGTTCGAACGCCCTATTGGTTTCAAAGTGCTGCATACTAATTTGCAGACTCTTTGGAAACCAACTGGACCGTTGAAAATCGTAGACCTTGAAAATAACTTCTATGTGGTGCGGTTCTGGGAAGGAAAGGATTACATTCATGCCTTGACCGACGGACCCTGGCTCATATACCGCAGTGTGCTTAGTGTCCAACCATGGATACCTAACTTCCGTGCGTCCACCGGCACGATTGATTCGATAGTGACGTGGATCCATTTTCCCGACTTCCCCACCAACCGCTATCACTCCAGAATTCTCCGACAACTCGGCAATATGGTGGGGAGAACAATCAGACTAGATGGTAACTCCGCTAATCCCAATAGAGCAAAATTTGCTAGAATTGCTGTATGTATTGATTTGACAAAGCCATTGCCGGGTACAGTCCACCTTGAAGGAGAACTCTTAAAGGTAAGCTATGAAGGCTTGCCCGATATCTATTATGTGTGTGGTAAACTTGACCATAATATATTAGTTTGCCCGGATGCTCCGCATTCACAGAATGAGGCAACAACGCCACCAACTGGGAGGCCGGATGCCACGTCCGGCAACGGACGGGGTGAATGGATGAATGCGTCAAGATTTTCGAGGCGTCCACCCCGACGTCAATTCACTGGCACTCAGATTCCCCCATTGCCCCCACAACCCTGGCCTTCCATCCAACCGATTTCATCTTCTGAGTAATGCTCGGCCTGATGACCGTGAGTCATCCATCCTCCCCAGCCCTGATGCACCTCCCCTATCTACACCAACCTTACATAATGTCCTGCCAGTGGTGACTTCAGTTCCGGATCCTCCCCCGCCACCACCATATTCCATTGAGAACCAACCCCCTACCTTACCTAGAATTCAAGACTTCCTCGGGAAGGGGTCTATTAAGAAATCCAAAGGCAAACTTCACAACCGTCTCAAGAAACAATCCACAAAAAAATCTCAACCGGTGAAAATCCCTAAACTCACAAAGGAAAATCCCAAAAGACAAACTCTTAGAGATTTATCCAATGCCCAACCCCACTCGTCTACTCCTGATATGTCCCTGACTCACATTGGACCTAGTCCATCCCCAGCCACTGCCTCATCCAATTACCCAGTCGTCTCCTCGAATTTCAACCAAACCGCCCCCCTCTCCCGACCTCGTAAATCCCAAAACCACGCAGCTGTGGTCCTGGGAGAAGAGTGCCACCGCTTGATCTTCGCTCCCAGCGCGTCCAGCTCCTGTATGGACGTGGATCGGCGGAAGATTCCTCCCCAACCTCAATGACCGATCTACTCTCCCGGACTTGGATGTTATCCGTCTCAGTTATATCTCACCCAGTTTCCTGCGCCTGTTTCATTTTTTATATGTTCGGGACTTTGATCCCTTGTCATGTACCGTACTATTATGTTTATCATGTTTTCTTGTATAAGATAGAAGTCGACTTGAGCTAACGACTTCTAATCATGTATTGAGCTCACGTATATTTTTTTAATATACTTCCAGGTTTCGACCAAAAAATGATGGCATATCAATTACCAATAGTAAAAAGAACACAATAAATTCAATACTAACACGAGCAACGCCAACTGAAAAAAAGAGTAACAACACAATAAATCCAATTTGGATCAAATTCTAAGTACTTTGTTTAAATGACAGCAGCAAATTCCAAGTGATAATGGTATCTGAATCATTCCATTGCTCCAGGGGTGTATTAAATGCAAATTTTTTTCTTTAATCCATACCCAATTAAAGGAATCTAGTTTATACATCACAATAGGGTTCTGTCCATTTTATACACCTAATAGAATTTTACAATGTATAGAGTATGGATCCGAAAAATTCTTAATTCCATATCCATATATTTTTAAAAAACATTTTAGGTGAAAATTTTTAAAATCCAAAACAAGATAATTAAAATCGCTTTCTTCAATACCTTGATTAAACTACAATAGTATAAGAACAAGTCTACTGCCATTAGTATCAATCTACAACCATGCCATTACTCTTGCTAGCTTCGGAATTGCTGTCATTGGATATAGAGACTTCACTGACAAGAAGAAGATGGCGGACGGTTGTGAAGAAAAAATTATGGTTGTGGAGCAGTCTAAAAAGGAGTTGTTGGATCGAATTGATGTCATGAAATAAGAGCTTGATGTCTTGAAAGAAGAGAAAAAGGTGTTGGAGAAGATGGTTGCCTGGTTTAGTTGGTCGAAGTAGAAGGATTAGAAGTTGGATAGCTCATAAGAAACTCCTCCCCCAAACCTAAATTTTCTTCAATAAAGTTCACATTGTTATAAATAAATTATGGTGAATGTCATTCTTACCATCCAGTAAAACTCATTTTTACCATACCTGAATTTACACCCGGTAAATACTTTACCCATACACCAAATTTCTACTTGGAATTATCTCTTTGGCTAATTACCCTCCATAATTCCATTTGTCCTAATCATAATATCATCTTCCTTTACCTAACATCCCTTTGATTTTATCCTTTTAAATTAATCATACTTATTTATTTTTATCCTCCCATTTCCAACTATAAATACCCCTTCATTCCTTCACTTTCATATACTTACAACCCACCATAAGCTTTACTCTCTTCTCATTCCATACACTTCTCTTTCATTCTCCCTCCATCTAAATTTATTATTCTCTTCTACATATTATTATCAAAAGTGTATTATTATTACCAAAGTTGTATTATTACCTTGATCAAGTTTGATCAAGTTTGTATTATTCCATCAAATAGTGAAAATTTCCCCCAATTTTATAACACATTATCAGCACGAGTCTCTACTCTATTAAGGTATTTATTTCTAAAACTTTTCTTATTACTACTTTCATCCTTTCTATATATGTTATACATTCTTTATTATTATGCTCCTATTATTGCTGAAAGATTTATCGAGTAAGCATATATATTATATATTCTTTATTATTATGCCATTATTATTGCCGAAAGATTTATCGAGTAGGTGTATATTATATCTATTATTATGCTTGTATTTAATTTATGTTTATGTTTTTATTTAAATTGCAAATGGGCTCATAAAAGCCCATTGCCTTTAATTTTCGGTTATTTATTGGGCTATAAAAAGGCTCATTATATTTAATTTCTCGTTTTCATTTACGTTTTGATTGGGCTCGTACAAGGCCCATTGCATTTAATTTTCGCTTTAATTTCATTTACGTTATTCTTGGGTTCATATAAGGCCCATCGTATTTAATTTTTGGTTTTTTATTTTTTGACTGGGCTAATTTATAAAAGGCTCATGTTTATTTATTTTTAATTAAGTCTTTTATTCATTTAAATTTTGGAATTATGTTAATTGAAGGCCCTTAAAATTTCCGGAAGAAATTTGTTATGGGCATTGAATGCATTTTAAATGCAAATTGTCTGGCAGACGCAATAAAAAGCGAATATACAGCAAAGACTGGATGTCTTACTGCCAAAAGATCCCGCAGATCTTTGAGGAAAATTGAAGAAAGATGTTGTATGACCACCAGAAGGTGGATATTTTATGACCACCAGAAGGTGGATATTGTATGACCATCCGATGATGGATACTGTTATTATCTTGCTTACCCTGAAGGTGCAAGCCAGTATATATTGAATAATTTTAATTTATGTTTCAATTTTATTATTACGTGCTACTTTATTTTATTTTATTTACTTTACAGCATTTTATCATCGTTTCTAGAATAATGGCTCAGGTATTTGTCCTGAAGACAATGCAAGTTGACATCCAAGGGGGAGAATTATATGTGTGGATGTCAACTATTTCACATAACATGTGATAGTACAATCTCGAAATAAAAAAAAAAATTAATACGCTCCAGAAGAGCATAAGTTTGAATATGTTCCTGAAGAACGCATGCTTTACTATGATCTAAAAGATAATATATTTACGTTCTGGAAGAGCTAATACTCTTGAAGAGTATAGAAACCCCCATTTACAGTAATAAAAGAGATTATTATGGATCCCGTTGAATTGACTCTACTCTATTCCCAGAAGCGAATAAGACAGTATAATTAATTGTGCTTATGGCCCTGGATGAGGTTTTAATAGCAAAGGGAAAATATGCATATTATTATTGCATAATGGATCCATAACTAGAGAACATTCAAAAAGGAAATGTCCTCATACATAAGTTTATACAGATATTTATCTGTTGGGTACAACATTGACTCTAAAACTCTAAGCCTAGTTGTTGATGTTGACCTTAACACTGTCGTTCCAGGAGAACCACATACCACCCATGTTGTTTTCTCGAGGTATCTCAAACCGATTCGTTGCAGGAAAACGGAGTGGGATTACACCATGATTTTCTCCTGCTTGCCACAAAGTCTCAGTAATCAGTACCATGTTGGGCTTGTAATGATTCTTCAGATCAATTAAGGTACGCACAAAATCTTTGGACCTTCTTGCTACACCCCTCCAATTCCATAGTAGAAGTCGTACCTTAGGCCTTGTAGGTGGTAACCCAGTCACCCTTGGGACGCTCCGAGCCATCATGGAAACCTGATAATAACTGCTTTGATTTAAAATTTGACATGAAGGCTCTAGTTGAAAATCCTACAGTCTATTAGATATGAAAAACATAATAGAGTTAGCCGAGCCATAAAAGGAAGCCCTTAGATTGCTTTGGTCCTCTAGGAAGAATATTTCTTCTATAGGAGTTACAAAGAACCTAGATGAATAAAGTTCATCAACAAACACTAAACGAAGAATTCTCGCCAGATCATTCGGTAATTCCTCTTGCTGCTCATTCACCATGCTATAAGCTAACCTATTCCTTCTTCCTAGAGAGGCACCCTCAACAAAGAAAACAGTAGCTGGGGAAGGCATTTTTCTTGTCTTGTTGAGTTTTTTGAGTTTTCTGCATCTTCCTGTCTCAACCGCCTCCCCTTCTTATAGTTTGAGATTCGAGAGCTAGGTGTCAGTTTTTCAAATGTGGACTCTTTTTCTGACTCCGGAAAGATCCAGAAGATTTTTCGATAATTAAAAACTTTGCATTATTTGTCAGTAAACTCCAAAGCTTTTCAATCATCGAGGTTTTGTTTTTGGAAAAGTTTGCCACTACTTTAATTATTGCTCAATAATTCTGATTTTTTCCGACATGAGTGGCAGAAATAAGCTTAAAATTGGCACATATATAGCTAGCCTAAAGCTAGCAGTTGAGTAACTGAAACTTAACATATCCAGCCAGAAGCTGGAATGCACTAGCCTGGAGCTAGCAATTTTAAGTGTTTAAATACACAGCTTGCGCAGCCTGAAGCTGGCACCAACTTGAAGTTGGTTCATGGATTTATTGTTTGGCATGATCGGATGGGCCATCCTGGTTCAATAATGATGCACGAAAATTATTTGGTTATTCATTGAAAAACCAGAAGTTTTTACAATCAATGAATTTCCATGAGTTTGTTTGCTGCGAAAATTGATTGTTCGGTCTTCCTAAGATGAGGTTGGCCTAGAATCACTAGTTTGCTTGGGAATAATTCAGGGACATGTATGCGGACTGATAAATCCGCCGTGTTGACCATCTAGGTAATTTTTATGATGCATCGACTAGATGGTCTATTGTGTGATGCAAGTTGGCATTGTGCGCACTTATTTTAGTGGTTAAGCCACTTGCGGGTGCACATCCCTAATTATGTGATAAGACTATATGTCTAGATAATACTGGTATATTTCTTCAATGGATAATGTATATCTTTGGAAATAAACCCAAACAGATCTGGGGGAATATTGACAATTGATTGCAGGACCATTGTTAATGAAATATTACTATTTGAGAAAATGATATTTTACTTGCAGCATCACTTGTGTGCATCAAGCCAACAAGTTATCATAAAATCTCCCCATCTTATTAGTTCATGGTCACAAACCCTTCTTTGGACCGTTGATTGTACAGTATATGTACCTAATGCTCCACCACAGCATAGTAAAGTGGGTCTTTAAAGAAGAATGGGAATATATGTTGAGTATATTGGGTATGTTGATTATTAATTAGATGAAAGAGTTTACCCAACATAAAGGTGAGGAAATAAGCAGCTGGATCAAGAGTTTATTGAAATACATATCAATATCTAGTTTTGATCCTCAAACAAATTAGTGTGAACCTGAAGTTCAAAAGATGATTCATTTGCAAGAAAATTTATATGCAATTGCCAGACACATAAAGTGACCAAATCTTATATACCAGCTGTAAGTGCTCCTGATCAAATTAATGTTCCAGAAGAACAAGTATAGTATGCAAATGAATCTAAAGTACGCAAGAAGCGTAAAATATACTCGGTTCCAAAAGAAAACAAAATTCTCGATAGAGAGAATGGAGCAAAAGATATAAGATGGCCCCAGTTAGAAAAGATGGCCTCCAGTAGAGGTTCATATTAAATATCCTCCAGAAGAGGTTTTTCTGACACAATTGATAAAGTTCCAGAAGCAACTCAGGTACCTGAAATAAATGAGTATGATGAGATCTCGATTATAGTGTCAGGAATAAGATGGAACCGACGTGAAATAACCGTCGACGGAATACTTGTTTTATTTATAATATAGCGCTAAATAAAATGAGGATCATGAACCTACATCTAGTGGTCAATGTAGGCGTAGAATGATTGGTCAAATTGAGAAACATGATTAAGGCTGTGTTAGACTCGCAAGTGAAGCAAGATATTTTCCGGACCTGTAGTCCGTACACCAGATGGTGTAGAACCAGTCGATTGAAAAATGGGTATTAGTGCAAAAAGGAAATCATAATAGAGAAATTCAAAGCACGGTTTATCGCACAAGGTTTTACCCAAACGACTTGATATTAATTGTGAGGAGATATACTCCCTTGTGGTGGATGCAATTATTTTTGATAAGTCTGGCATAATATGAAAAATTAGAAACGCATCTAATAGATGCCCTTACAGCCTATATTTCTATGGATCCATATATCATGACTTATATAAGAGAATCCCTGAAGGATTCAAGTTGCTTGAAGCAACTAATTCTCGGAAATATACAAAATTAAGTTAAATTGATAGTTTAAACCAATTTGAGTGTGCATAGTATAAAGTACATACATGAATTTATTTTTTCTTAGGTTGATAATTCATATATGTTTTTGTAATTTAAATATTATTGGAACTCCTGGAGGAGCTTCCAAATGCCGTGCTATGATGAAAAATCTCATAAAGAATTAGATTGGTCCTGAAGTACCCTATCTAAGTACAATTTATCTTGCTAGTAACATAAAGCCTGAAGCTTTTGCTATAAATTTATTTGCAGGATGCTGTCATTGGCACTATTTTGACAACGCTGAATGCAGGAAGTGTGGTTCTTACCTTCTTCCCCAATTTCAATATTTCCCTTGATGATCCACATTTGAGCACAACCTTGAAGATTCAAGTCCAGATCATAGGAGCTGAACAAGTGGCAAACGCCATCACTGCAACTTTGCTCTAACGTATTTATATTGGAATATAATATATAAATACATATTCTATTATCTTGGTAAATGGAATTATTTTAACCTTGTGAGGCCAAGGTGCATCTAGTTAGTTTTGCAGATGTAGGTCTTTTATTTGATCCACATAAAGCACAGGCAGATACATAAAGTATCATTGTGACCAGAAAACAAAGTATCGTTGTTGCCTCTTCAAATAATGGAGAAATTGTGTTCATACATGAAGATAGCCGAGAATGTGCTTGGCTAAGATCGATGATGCAGCATAGTCAAGATTCATGTGGATTAGTTAGCGAGGAAGATGTTCCAACGACGATTTATGAAGATAATGCTAGCTGCATTGCCCAATTGAAGGGAGGATACATCAAGAATCATTCAAGTGACATCTGGTAGATTTATTTACAAAATCAGTTCCTACTACAACTTTTGAAGAATTGATGAAGAGGATTGGTTTATGGAGGATTCGAGATATCAAGGGATGCCAAAATCAGGGGGAGTAGAATACGCACTGTACTCTTTTTTCCTTCACCAAGTTTTTGTCCCACTGGGTTTTTCTTGGTAAGGTTTTTAACGAGGCAGTACTTCATAAGCGTATTCTATCTAAGGTGCAATGACATTCAAGGGGGAGTGTTATAAATAAATTATGGTGAATGTCATTGTTACCATCCAGTAAAACTCATTTTTATCATACCCAAATTTACCCTTGGTAAATACTTTACCCATACACCAAACTTCTACTTGGAATTATCTCTTTGGCTAATTACCCTCCATAATTCCATTTGTCCTAATCATAATATCATCTTCTTTTACATAACATCCCTTTGATTTTATCCTTTTAAATTAATCATACTTATTTGTTTTTATCCTCCCATTTCTAACTATAAATACCCCTTCATTCCTTCACTTTCATACACTTACAACCCACCATAAACTTCACTCTCTTCTCATTCCATACACTTCTCTTCCATTCTCCCTCCATCTAAATTTATTATTCTCTTCTACATATTATTATCAAAAGTGTATTATTATTACCAAAGTTGTATTATTACCTTGATCAAGTTTGATCAAGTTTGTATTATTCCATCAAATAGTGAAAATCTCTCCCAATTTTATAACACACATCTTTATTAATTCCTTGGCTTTTTCTTTTAGATTCTCTTAATAAATATATTAAGTTACATAAAAAACCAGTATAAAAAATGATGGATATATTATACATGTATTTAATTAATTGGAATGAATATGACGTGCTGATTAATTATGAATATCTAAATAAAAAATACAACCATAAAAAGTAAGTAAAAATGTAAAGGTATGTACCAATTAAAAAAAAAAAGATTTTTCTTTGACGGAAAAAAAAAAAAAGAATTGTTACAGATAGGGAGAGACGTCTATGCGTATGACTGGTGTGGATGATGTGATTATTAGAAAGGAAAAAAAAAAAAAAGGAAAAGAAGAGAACAGCCGGTTACCGGTCAAGTCGGTAAAAGGTGCAGAGGCCCCTTCAATCCAAGTATAAAAAGGAACATTGCCTTATGCCTCAGCCGCATACTTTTCTACCAAATCCCTAATTCTCCTCCGTCGCTCCTCTCTCTCATTGTTCGCTTACAGTCCCTGATTCCGTGTCATCGTTAATTGGCCTAGCTACAGTTCTCGATTCCGTAATTAATCAAGGTATTCATCCGGATCCACAGAGCTAACGCTTTTTCTTTACATGTTTCTGTTCTCTACTCTTCCTTTCCCTAATTTTAATGGCTCTCTCCCTTTGCTTATCTTTTTTTTTTTGTTTTTTTTTTTGTTTTCCTTTCTGCAGATGTCGAATTTGGGGGCTCTGGTACGTAACCCTCTAATTTGCGGGCAAGAACCCTCATTTAGACATTAAAGTGCATATATAGTATTGTGGCTATAATTAAGTAGGTTTGTCTAACGGATTAGTTGGCCTCATCTATTGTGAGCAAAAAAAAAAAAGAATTAACCTTATGTATATGTATATTACACTAGGAATCAAGTCATGTCTTCGCTAGATAGGATAGGATAGGATGGTGTTCGTTATATATATGTCGTTATATTTGTTTTTGTGCTTCTGCGACAACCTTAATCAAGTATTGTCTGATTGATGGCGTGGTGCATGGTGGTCTAGATTTTGTTAGTATTGTCTCTAAAATTGTTTGATATGATTGATAGCTTGTGTTGCCCTCATCTATATACACATATATATACACATCACCCCTTTGGTGATTGATTCTGTCTTTCCTGCTGTATTGATTGTTGCAGTGGAGAATTTGTGATGCCTCTATATTTGTTGCAAAATGTGCCGGAACTGTCTATGTTGCCCGCTTACTTTATGTAACGTACAAGCAAGATGTTGAAAAAGAGAAGGCACACCAGCAAAAACTCAAGGAGAGGAGGAAGGCGGGGCAGGAGGAGCGGTTGAAGAGGGAGAGGGAGTTCATGGAGTTCTGCAAGAATATGGGAATTAAGTTTGAAGGATTTGATGGAGTGGAGATCGAGTCCGCCCCAAGAAAATAAGTTTTAAGTGCTCTGGATGGCCGGCGTTTTAATTTCAGTAAGTATGTGAAACTGTTTTGTATATCGCGGAATCCCTGACCAGTTAGGCAGAACCTCTATGTTGTGTAAATTGCTAATGGTTGCCGCACTATGGAAATTATGTGTTATATGTTTTGGATGCATGAAGGCCTTATTGCTCTTGTGCTCGTGCTCGTGAATCGGTACAAGGCTCTATTGTTTCTCTTTCCTTCTTCTGTGCTTGTCTCAAAGCCAATGACATATATATTGTTAGTGACAGATGCGCTGGCAAAGCCGCATCTTTTCCTCACGAATTTGCGGAGTCAATCTTATTATACCTTTCTGAAGTCAAGTCATCAAACCCCTCTCTTGATACAAGACACCACCACAATTAGCTACCGAGTCTTGATCTTCCAGTCAGTTTCTCAGAAGGCATAATCCTTCTATTAATAAGACACTAATGATGAGATTGCATGGACTCATCGT
Source organism: Turnera subulata (assembly GCA_028386065.3). NCBI lineage: Eukaryota > Viridiplantae > Streptophyta > Magnoliopsida > Malpighiales > Passifloraceae > Turnera > Turnera subulata. The sequence continues at coordinate 40,065 of JAKUCV010004254.1, forward strand.
CTCGAGTTTGACACGGGTGCACACACATAACCATATTTCTTGTAGGAATAACAATAGTGTTAAGTTTCGTAAGGAGAAGATTTTATTTTGAAACATTTGAAGATTTAGTATAGCTTATTTTGTTGTGGATGTTTGACATTATGGGAAACCAAAAACTTGGCCTTGATATGCATTTGGGTCCCTAGTAACTTTGTCCGATCGAGTTCTTTCTAGTTGTATGTTTTCTTGAAGACCTTGTCTTTTGCACCAAGATTCAGTGAGAGGTAACTAGCACACGTGTACGATTTGCCCCGAGTTGGTTGTCGTTAAGACGTTAATTTTTCATGTTCTTGGATTACAAATTAAGTCGACTTGAAACCCATTAGTGGGTCGTGTTTGTCACTACCACATTGTCAACGTTCAGATGCATATGCGGATATAATTAATAGGTTCTTTTCAATCCATGCAATTGTCGGTGTCATGACCGGTGCATTGATGGAACTCATAAAATTTGTTCCGATCTAAAAAAATTGCATTGCTCTAGTGGTTCCAACAACCCACATTCTCTACACATTTGAAACAATTTTTCCACTATCATTGGCAACAGAGTAAAAATTCTCGTTGTGCTAATCGAATAAGTTCCCTCTCTTGGCGGATTTATAAACAAATTTAGGGGTGCCCAAATCATAATTGTGTTTTCAGAAAAGCAAGCCAACATATTATCCACCAACTAGCCTACAATATTTGAAATACTATCACTGTAGCGTTATATATTGGACCAGGACCCCTTTCCCCAAGATCCGTCCTTGTTTGTGGTGCTTTTGATTTTGGAGGCACATTAATCGCATGATCAATTTTGCCAGTGTGATCACCCAAATTTAGACCATTTATATTTTATTAGTTTGGACTTTTTATGTGTTTTAGCCCAACATTAATGAAATGATTTAATCTTGAACTAAAAATATATTTAAAATTTAATTTAATAGAATATGGATACTTTGGCTCATGGGGACACATTTCTTGCAGCCCAATTTGGCTCTGATTTTCGTGCAAAATTAGAATCAAAATTACTTTTTATGTGAAATGTGAGTTCATGATAAGAAGTGTACAGAAAGTAGGTGATTAAGGTGTATTAATGATATTTGAAAAGATTAAGATGAGTAATAATCAAGAAAATAGTATATTCTGGTCTGGCAACCTTTAATTCTCGCGTGGGAATCAAGCCAGATCGGAATTAATGAGAATCGGGCTAACAAAGGCAAGAACAGTAACAATGGAAAGTTGCAGGCATATCGGGATGACTGCCACCACCTAGCAGCCATGCATGGAAGATCGATACCACCTGGCGGCCATGCCGACAAGACCGCCCAGCACCCGGCAGTCATGCGTCCCTGTTACGCAATTTTTCTAGATTTTCGACCATTAATTCAATCCTATGCATTTTTTGTTGTATTTTTAGCAAGAATCCCGTCCATTATGAGTTCCACGATCTCTATACTCCCAAAACTCTATAAATAGAGACCCTTATTCACTTCGAAAGGGTCTAAAAGTTTAGAGAGCATACACCCCATAAGCTTAAAGAGCTTGTAGAAATCCTACTTCTCCAAGCTTGGAAACACTTTTTAGGGTTGCTATTCTGCCAAAATTCAGTGGAGTCAAGTATAAAAAAACATCCAACAAGGAGGAAATTAGAAGGAGATCAAAATAAGGCTTAGAGGAGGCAAAGAAGTGGGTGTGAAAAACAACCCAAAGCAAGGAATAAGAGGAGGGCTACAAGAGGTAACCCTAGATCACTTTTAATTGTTTTATTGTTGATCATTTGTTGAGATGCATGCTGCTGATCTTATGATGTGACTGTTATGATGCCATGATAAGAACTACGTGAGCTTCGAACCCGGTTTTCGGGGTATGTAAGTGGTCTCTAGTGGTGGAGGCTTAAGCCAAATCTTTTCCCCTACCTTTTATTTTTAAGGTTTTGTTGTTTACTTTGTTGTTATGATTTGTTTCCACACCATGCACAGACACACAAGGGATAAAAAAATAGTTTATCAATTGCACAAGATTTTGCCGCAGCATGGATGGGGTGCCTAATACCTTCTTACCCGTGACGAACCTCGAATCCAACTATCTCTGGTTCGCTAAAGATTAGTCCCTTATGCGTTGCCTAAGAAAAGAAGCAATTCCTAATGGTTTGTTCCTGGATTTTTCCAAGAAATAAAATCATGGTGGCAACTCCTTTGATTGTTGAATGGGTTTTTGGTACAGTTGGTACCCAACTTTCTTACGTTGGGTCAATCGTGTACCTACAACTTTTCTCGAGACATTTACGTACCTGGAGTTTTAGCGGGCAGGTCAGTCATGGGTCTCCGGCGATACATGTGCTGACGTGAATGTTGCCCCAAAATTGGGCTATTGCCTGTTACTCCGAACGACGATGTATCATTCCAATACGACGTCGTTTTATCATCCTCATGGCAAGGGTAGGTCCAAACCCATTGTCCCAACGACTTCCCACTCGGTTCTGACCCGATTGAAGAGGTTCAACCAAAGAATTAAGCCAAAACATCCCATAAGTATCAATTATAAACCTTAAATCTAAAATTTTTTTAACGGGTTAAATTAAATAAAAAAGTACATAGTTTTAATTAACCACCAATATTATTTCAATTTGTGCACGTTGCAACATAAGAACCATCCAATAATTTTTTTATTGTTAGACAAAAATAAAACTATATATATATATATATAAATCCCCTCCTCCTCCTCCTCCCCTTGCTACCTCCTTCCTCCACCCACCAAAAATCCAGTCAAGGTCCACTGAAAGCTCCACCACCACCCATGTTCCTCTTCCAAAAGCCAAACACAACCGTTCCATTTTCAAGTTGAATTGCACGAACATGCATGGTTTATTTATACTTTTTGTGAGATGTTTGTGTCTATATGTATATGCACAAAACATAACTCAGGAGCAGTTGGTTCTAGCGTTGGTTAGGTGGAGCGTCATCATAATTGAGGTGACTCTATAAGACTTATATTCTTGTATGTGAATACTTGATGTATGGTTAGAAAGTGCCACTTGCTAAGTGTATTGCATGTTGTTGACTGTGTTGTTTGCCTTTACCTATGTGCTTTGATGCCATGTTAATATATTGTAGCTGATATGCCATGCTTATGATATATGTGTTGTTTTGACAATATCATGTGTTAATGTGAGCCTTAGGCTCGGCTTAGAGACTATCTTTGGTGGTACACCACCCGTATACACACTTTGAGGATCAGCTTGTACTTAAGGCATAATTAATAATTAATGATCCTGAATAATATATGTTCTACTGTGGGGCTATTGACCGGTAGCACTGAGAAGCAGAGAGGGTACCCCTCGGGTCTTGTTATGATAGTGAGACGTACAAAGACGGCGACGGGGTGATTGATGGGTACTCCCCTTGATTAGTATATTAGTGAGAGTACCCTCACAGAGCTAGCGCCTCGGGGATTGTGGGGTATACTCCTTAGTTATTTGTTATTCTTTAATCTTTTGGTGAGAGCATCCCTCACAGAGCCGACAACTTTGGACTGACAGGGGTGTCCCAAGATTCTTGTATTATGTTTCTTTAAAGAGAGCACCCCTCCTTGAGCTGTTGGCCACTTGGTTGTTAGTGCTTTCCTTTGGTCGGAACTTACCCATTCCGGTATATATATATATATATCCCTGAAAAGCTGGCCAGTTGATACCGCGCCCGACGCACACAGTAGTGGTCCCTTAATAACAATAGCAAGATAAGAAAGATTTTAACATATAGATCATAAAACACTTAAATGTGTGGTATTTGACATGAGTTGATCATGTGTGTGTATACTTGTGCTCGTGGACTTCCTCACCCTACGAGCATGTCTTGGCTTGCCTGTATATCTGTCTTATACTGTACATTGAGTAGGCGACTCATATAAATCACCATCGTAGTTTTACAAATCCTTGGTAGCTTGCTGACAAATTCTTTCCACACCGAGGTTCAGTCCTTTTCATCTCAGCAGGTAGCCATGCTTCTCTTTGTGGATGGATCCATAGTTTGGCACTACATATGTTTGCACTTGTCTTTTGGCTTATTATTTCCGCTGCACGTTTATATTCGGGATGTTGCTTTGTTTTAATTTGATTTGATCATTATTATTCTGGTTGGATTGCCGGTGGTTATCCTAGCTGGTTGAACCTGATTTATACATTGAATCTTTTAACATCTTGATGTTTATTTTCTGGATATTTTGAGATATTGAGGTGGTGTTTTACATAGAGTTTTGGCATCCTTGGACTCAAGGACATTTTAGTCATTTCATTATTATTTATATTTTGTACGTTTTTTCTTGGGATGCGGTCATTTCAACAAATCGGTGAAACATTGAAGATGATTGCAGGTGCACTTCTGTAGCTATAGGGGTGACCAAACGGCTCGGTTCGGTAATACTGTACCGATTTCTGGTCATACCGACGGTATCACAGAGACCCCAATACCGACCTCTTACCGATCGGGTTCATACCGTGCCGAAAATTGGGTAATATCGACAAATGCTGACTCGGTTCGGTCGGCATACCGACAATACCGAGCCGACTTTTTACTTAGGGAAACTGGAACTGAAAGTTAATTCAATGGAAAGGAAATTAAAATTTTTACTCTAATTCTCCTTTTGGTCAAATTTCTGAAATTAAGGAGTCTATCTTGCAACAATTAAAGCTGAATCTTGCAGCAATTAAGGCTAAATCTTACCATAAATGTAGCAAATTCAATGGAAAAAAATTAAATTTTTAACTCTAATTCTCCTTCTCCAAGTCAAATTTCCGAGGATGAGGAGTCAATCTTGCAACAATTAAAGCTGAATCTTGCATCAATTAAAACTAAATCTTAGCATTATTACATTTACAAATCTTATCAATATGAAAATTAACTCCCAGCAATTAAGCCAAATCTTGCCATCAATACATTTACAGATCCCTCCATCAATCTTGCCGAAAATACATTAATTGAGGTTACCATTTGTGGTTCAACACTCATATCCTCAAACCAATCGACTCCAACGAACATAAAAAAAAGGCAACCGATAGTCAAACAATTCACCAAGGTAAAACCTTAACTCCTATTCTCCAACCGTCTAAACATGAAGCCTTTTAACCTGCAAAATATAGGAGAAGGAGGGAAATTAGTATTTATTTGATTAATTAAACTCAAATTAATAGTTAATTGATAGTTTGAAAAATTTAGGTTCTGAATTGGGGGTTCTCTATTCCTTCACTGAAATCGACAGAGAGAGGGTGGAGAAGAAGAAATCGAAGTGGAAGGAGAAAAGAAAAGAAACAAACTCACCTGGGGTTGATTAAAGGTGACGATTGAAGGCGATGGGGGTCGAAGACGATGGAAGGCGACGGGTTGAAGACAGAGGAGGTGATGATGGCTCGCTCCTTTGCTTGCTGTGGCGGACGTAGATGATTTTGAAAGGTGGGAGGAGAGTAGATGGTCGAGAGAGGAATTAGAGAGAGGGAGAGGGGGGGGAAGAGGGGGGGGGGGGGGGGGTTGGGCGGCTGGTATCGATTCGAGAGAGGAAATGGAATTAAGGCTGTTTTAGTTTGCATTTGAAATGGAAATGGAATAACAGATGGGTTGCTATAAGTTAGTACTTATATTTAGGGTTCAACCGCGGTCGGAGTCGATTACCGACATACCGACCGACACATACACCCCTCGTACCGACATGTTTGTGGTGCGGTTTGAAGCCGTGCCGACCACACTCTAAGAGCATATTTTCCGACCCGATGTCGGTCGGTATCGGGTCGGGTTTTTGTACAGCCCTAGCTAACCGTGTAGTTGAGGCAATCCAACGCCCCAAAAATATAGTGAGGCAAGTGTTTGCAGAATTGTAGAAGCTTGAGTTGGATGGCAATAATCTCTTATTGGATCAAGCACCTTTTTGGGCCCTCGAATTTTGCGTTTGTCCCGTTTGTATACCCAGGAGTTTTTCTGTCCCTTTTGTGTACCTTGTGTTAAGAATTTTGACCCTTCTCTGTACCTCAAGCAGCCCGGGCGATGACGTGGACATCTGCCCAGATCCACTTGACACGTGTCGGAATTTTATCGAAAGTACGTGGCAAAAATAGATTTTTAATTGAAATACCCGCCGGTCGGCCCGATTTTACTCTTGGTTCGCCCAATTCAATTTGAGTTAAAAAAAAAAGACAATCCTACTACAACTTAATTTTGAGTTAGAATAAAACTGGTACTTTAACGCTTGAACTCAGCCGTCAGCGTAACTCAATTTTCTACTTACAAATCCCCTTCATATAAATCATCATAATCCTAATTCTAATTATAAGTTTATCCTTTAACATAAAAAAATTACAAGTTTATCCTAATCTACTGGCTTATCTCTCCAGATCCCCTCCCATCCAAACCTCCATCAGTTCCTCCTCAATTCCTCCTCACTCATCTCTCCGAATCCTAAAAAATACCTTCCTTCACCATTTTAAAAATCGTGGAGCATGACTTTTCACCAACTTCCCCAAAACAACAATTGCAGAACACATATTTAATAAAAACCAGTGATCCACAATTAATTAAAAAAATTATCAATTAAATGTGGATAACAAGAAAGAAAAAAATATCCAACCACATATTTGAACAATAATCAAGGGTTGACAATAAATAGAAAACAAAGAGGAGGATGGGAAGAGAAGAGGAGAAGGGAAAGGAGAAGGGAGGAGGAGAGCAGCCACGACTCAAATCAATTCAAGCCCTTGCCTTACTCCTCTATGCCGTGAAGATGGACGATGATGGTTCAGACGAAGCCCCAAACCCGAATCCAAACCCACCCCTAAATACGTTACTTCTGCCTCCTCCAAAAAAGGCCATCCTCGCCGGCTACTGTCTCACCTCCGACTAGCTCGAACCCTGCTGTTGAGAGCTCCTCCCGGCGAGGGACGCCGTGTGTGGTGTTTTGAAAGAAAGAGAGTGCGCAAACCTGCAGTGATGAGTTATGAAAGAGAAGAGAGAGTTTCCCCAAATCTGAACAAGAAAAATAATTGATTACGGTAGGATTGTTTTTTTTAAAAAAAATCAAATTGAATTGGGCAAACTGGAAGTAAAATTGGGCCAACCTTCCAGTATTTTAATTAAAAAATCTGAAAATAATTTCTATAATTTTGGAAATTAAAATTCTGGAAAAATAGGTAGGTCCCACTATTTTTACCACTTGATTCCAATAAAATTTCAACACATGTCAAGTGGACCCAGAAAGATGGTCACGTTAACGCCCAGGCTGCTCGAGGTACAGAAAGGGGTCAAAATTTTAAACACGGGGTATACAGAAGGACAGAAAAACTCCCGGGTATACAAACAGGACAAATGCGAAACTCGGGGGCCCAAAAAGGTGTTTGACCCATCACCTATTCAAGGCTTTGATCCATATCATGAAGGACGAGAAAAGAGTGGATGCCTTATTTGGATGCCCGGATGAAATCCACAAGGAGTTGTTGCTTATGCTAGATGAACAATCATGAACACCCAAAAACTGTTTGAAGCAGTTGTTCCTGTTGTTGACATAGAAATTGTCAGTCTTATAGAGGTTTCCTAGTAAGGTAGTTGATTGTTATGGATTCATTTGTGTGTCAACACTATCCAGTAATTGCTAGACTTGATCATGCCTTAATTTCTGCCTCTAATTATGTCCTTAAATTATGTTCACATCAGCTTTGTGGGGCCCACATGTCAGGGTTAAACCAAAAACCAAAAACCAGCCCTACCCGACCCGTTCGCCCACCCCATTGACCCACTTATATAGATTTTTTATTTTTTTCCTTTTTCTCTTTTTTCCCAAAATCTTTTTCCCTTTTACTTTTTCCCATTTGTTATTATCTTTTAATTTTAGTAAAAAATCTTTTTCCCTTTTACTTTTCCCCATTTGCTATTATCTTTTAATTTTTTCAAAAAAAAATTTCCCTTTTATTTTATCCCATTTGTTATTATCTTTTAATTTTTTCAAAAAAAAACTTTTTCCTTTTTACTTTTTCTTATTTTTTATTATCTTTTAATTTTTCCAAAAAAAAACCTTTTTCCCTTTTACTTTTTCCCATTTGTTATTATCTTTTAATTTTTCCAAAAAAAATCTTTTTCCCTTTTACTTTTTTCCATTTGTTATTATCTTTTAATTTTTCAAAAAAATTAATTTAATTAGGGCTAAAAAATTAATTTAATGAGGGCTAAAAAATTAATTTGTTATTATCTTCGATGCCCATCCCAACGAAGACGTGGCGTGGGTGGCCCAGGAACTCCGCCAGCGACGGCGGCAGGGCGGGGCAGTGGACGAGCTGGAAGATCAGGCAGTGGGAGGAGACGGAGAGCTGGAGGGTGGCCACGGGGTTCTGGATGTGGCGGTTGAAGGAAGGGCGCCACTCGATGTCGAGGCCGACCATGAGGGAGGTTGGGTACCGGCAGCGGAGGCAGAGGAGGACTTGACCTGGCGGAGCCACTGGTTGACGACGGAGGCAGTGTGGGTGACGAGGGTGTGGATTTTGGTGTCGAAGAAGGTCACTTCGTACTCGTTGTGGGTCTCATCCGGAAGCTGGCAGTCTTTGATGCTGCTGGTGAGGAACACGGTGGACCTCAGGGCACTGGCGGCGGAGAGGCTCGGTGAAGGACGGCTTCTCGCAGCGCCGTCGCCTCCCCCATCTCATGGCGGTCTTCTCCACGAAGCCGCCGCTCACCGCCTCCTCGCTCCACTTCCAATGCGGCGACCATCGATTCCGGCAGCCCTCTTCACAAATCGCAGCCCTCCGCCTAGCCGCCCGCTCCGTCCACCACGGACCTCCGCGGCCCACAACAGCAGGCGACGCGACCGTCATTCAGCCGGCCCCATCCATCATCGACCAACACAGAGCGGTAGCGCTCTCCTCCCAGCCTCTCGCCCCCTCGTCGCTCACCTCGCCGCTGCTCCCCACCATGTCCAAGCAGCCGACGCGACACACACCCACGCGCAACAACACCTCCACCGTCAGCAACAGCGACCCAAGACCCACCACATCCAAGCAGCCGGCGCTCACCTGGCCTTTGACGGTCGATCCACCTGGCTGCATCAACTGTTATGATGACTCCGGTGATAGTGAATGAATGAGGAAGAAGATTAGAGGGCGAGGAGGAACTGAGAAGAGGTAGAGATGGTGGGGAATCGGGAGAGAGAAAAGAGAAATTATCATTTATACTAAAAAATATATTTCAATTTATATTCTATTTTTTTGACAAATAGATATACTTTATTAAATTAATTATAACATATTACAACATAATTTATTTTATATTATAAATTAATTTTATAATTAGACAAAATATATCAATGGGTCAATTGGGTGGGCGAACGGTTCGGGTCGAATGGGTTTGGTTTTTTGGTTGTACTAATATCTTTGGGACCCATAAAGCTGATGTGGCACCGAAAAATGTGCCACATCAGCGATTCTAGACGGATTCCGGCCGGAGAGACCAAAAGGGTCGAACGCAGGGATGAAAAAAGGCCAAAATCCTACACGAGGAAGAATTCCAACTTTGAGGCCTTACACAGGGACCAAAAAACGCTTTAATCCGAACATGATTACATTAAGTCAGGATTTTGCAATCACGATCCTCAATGAACATGATTACATAAGTCAGACTTTATTTTCCTATTCAAGTTGTTTTCTTTTTAGAGTAGGATTCCTTTTGTCGCTCTCTTGCAAGTCTTGTATATAAGACAACAATGAATAAAGGCAATCAAGTCTTCCTTTTATAATTTATCTTTTTCAATAGATAGGATCCCTCTCTCAAAGAGGTTCAAGGTTAGGAATCCCTTCAACGAATCCAACAACAGCATAGGTAGATCATTGAACAGAGGTAAGGGAAAGAAATCTCTTCCTGAACTTGATTTCCCAGTCCATCACTGTGTTAATCAATCCTTGCTCAAGAATTCCCATAACATTTTGGTAGCGGAGCCAAACACATTGGGCGATAATTTGGAGGCTCGATTCCAAGCTATTGAGCAGGCCCAAACAGTTGCGGAGACCTGAATCATTGATCAGTTTCGTGCATTCACTCTCTATATCTAGGAGATGTTGACAATAAGTCTTAACAAGCAGCAACAAGTAGATACAACATCTACTAGTGCTCCACCACCACCTCCCCAGATGTGCACTCTAGCAATACCTAATGGACATACAGGTCTGAATGTGTCAGGCCAAGAAAATAATCAATTGAGAATAGTTCCAAGGTACACAAAACTTTATTTTTCTACATTCAATGGCAACTGGTGTGGATTAGATGTTGTGAACAGTGCTTTGAGCACCAGCGCACTCCTGAAAATGAGAAAGTAGGGCTAGCTGGATTTCTTCTATTTGGTATGGACAATTCTAGAGCGAGAAGGGTGTACTCTCTTGGCAAGATTTTCAAGAGCTGTTTCTTGTACGGTTTGGAACCACTAAAAAGCAATGATCTAGTGGAGGAACTCTCAAGTCTGTGGCAGAAGGGCTCACTAGAGACATATGAGAATGAGTTCCAAGAAAAAGTGGCCAAGGCAGGCAGTCTTGTTCCAACTAACATACGTGTTAGTTTATTTCTAGCAGGATTGGATGAATCAATCAAGCCAAAGGTGCACATAGCCTACAGATTGAGCCGCTGCCATGAGTTGGCAACCAGCCTATGATCAAAAGTAAAGTGCTTCTTGGTCCTTATACAAGGCCTCTTTGGCAGTATCTCATTTGCCACAAACAAACTCATTAACAATGAGTGTGGCACAAGCTCCAACTACAATTACACAACCTGCATTTCTCAAACTGTTAAACCGTACCAAAATGGCAGAATGACGTGCAATGGGTTTATGTTATAATTGTGACGAGCACTACTCTACCAATCACCAATGCAAAAGGATTTTTTTGGTTAGAAATGTATGATTCACCCTTGGAACAAGAGGAAAATATGGTGGCAGAACCAACAATTTCTCTTTATGCTATTACTGGACAACATGCAAGAATAGTGCAAGTGTCCGCCAAGATGGATGGACAGGTCCTCCTTGGTTTTGTTGATTCAGGAAACACAACAATTTGGTAGCAAGATGGCATCAAGAGAATTGGGATTACATATCCATCCTATTCCAAATACTAATGTGAATGTTGCCAATGGTAATTAGGCCTTAAGCCTTGGAGTGTGCAAACAGGTAATATTTTCCATTGATGATCATTATTTTTCAGCTGATTTTTTTGTGATTCCACTGGATGGATTTGATGTTGTCCTAGGCATCAAGTGGCTGCAAACATTAGGCCTTATTGTTTGGGACTTTTCAACACTCATTATGAATTTTCAAGTAGCAGACCATCAAGTTTGCCTATAAGGGAAGCAAACTGCAGCCACAAGGGTACTTAATACAATTGGGGATCCAATTTCTACAACCATTCAGATGGAGTCTTGAATGGGACAAGCTCGAATTCCAGCAAACCTTTCCAAATTTTCAGTTTAAGGACACACTCGTGCTTAAGGAAGGGAGAAATGTTATGGATTCATTTGTGGGTCAATACTATCCAGTAATTGCTAGACATGATCATGCCTTAATTTCTGCCTCTAATTATGTCCTTAAATTATGTCCACATTATCTAGTTTCCCTTTATCAAGATAGCAGGATTTTGCAATCACAATCCTCAATGAACGTGATTACATAAATTAGACTTTATTTTCCTATTCAAGTTGTTTCCTTTCTAGAGTAGGATTCCTTTTGTAGCTCTCCTGCAAGTCGTATTCATAGGACACCTTTTGTAGCTCTCCTGCAAGTCGTATTCATAGGACAGTAATGAATAAAGACAAATCAAGTCTTCCCTTTACAATTTGTCTTTTTCAAGAGATAGGATCTCTCTCTCAAAGAGGTTCAAGGTCAGGATTTTCTTCAACCAATCCAACAACAATATAGATAGATAAGGACACAGAGGTAACGGAAAGAAATCTCTTCCCCAACTTGATTTCTCAGTCCATCGCCGTGTTACTCGATCCTTGCTCAAGAATTCTCACAACGTTGATATTAGGTTATCGGTAATTTCCTCTCTTATGATGACCATATCGGCTGTGTAAGTAATGGTTTCCTCCAACTCCCCCACTCCTCTACATCAGTATGCCACTGCCACTCCATGTAATTCGTCATCTTTCATAATCTAGTGACTACTGAATTGTAGCAGATTTTTGGGTATTAGTTTATTGTGATCTAAATCTAATATAATTTCTAATTTGACCATAATTATTTTATCTAACTAATCATATACAATCACGCTGATTCAAGAGAAAGTGATTGGCAATGACAAAGAATTCTCATTTACCATTTTAAATATTCTCATTAGGAGGGCGATATGGATATCTACCATCTATCTATTTATTATCTACTATATATATAATGTTATAAATAATATGGAGATGAAGATGTAATGGGGAGGAAGAAGATGATCTACCATGGCCGAGAACTAGAGCTAGATAACTCATCAACTCATTTTTTTTCTGTGTAGTATTGCTTATTTATAGTATAATACATGGGGGAGGAGACAAAACTAGGTTAGGTATAAGACATTGACATTCACATTTTTTATTTTATAACACTCCCCCTTGAATGTCATTGTGCATTGGGTAGAATACGCTTTAGGGAAACTGCCTCGTTAAAAACCTTACCAAGAAAAAAAACCCTGTGGGATAAAAACTCGGTGAAGGGAAAAAGAGTGCAGTGCGTATTCTACTCCCCCTCATTTTGGCCCGACTGCCTCATTAAAAACTTTACCAAGAAAAACCCTGTGGGATAAAAACTTGGTGAAGGGAAAAAGAGTACAGTGGCCTCTCTTGATTTCCTGTTGTCGTTGCATGCCGATAATTCTATTGTTAACTTCTGGTGATGTAGGCGTTGTCTAATCACTTCTGGTACATCATAACTCCAACTGGACAATATAGACAGCTGTGTCTTCATAATTGGAGCATCTGTCTTGCCCTCTTGCTTTTGTAGTCCAGTGATGCAACGACTTCATGTGTAAAGTTGTAGCAGATGTCCGGCTGTGCCTTTTGTGAATCAAGTTGGGGGATCAGCATCTGCAAGAAACAACTCTTCTTTCTTCGGGCTTACAGGATTAACATGGTACCACATCTTTTATATCCCGAAGATAAGAGCAAATACATATTTT